>CM053269.1:65286188-65578405 GCA_028583415.1 Protea cynaroides | reverse complement strand
TTATTGCTACTGTCTTTGTCTTTTTCAGCTACGGAAATAGATCTTGGCGACGGTAATATATCGTCTCTAAAAATAAGAATTGTTATAAAATGATGTTTGTGATACATATATTACAACAATTACGTATGATAATGGCCATGGCTTCATCAGTAGCATTTTCAGCCACACTTCTTTCCTTGTCTTACTCATCTTCATGAAGTGCATGTCTCAAGACTTTTCATAATATTATGATACTGAATATCCCACGTATTACTTCCGCCATGGGCATTCTTGTTATGGTGTGACAGTTCCACAAAGCTATGATCAGTGTTAGGCTTCATGAAGAGAAAAGCAAGAGGCTAGAAGAAGAGGGGTATGCAAGTATATGTGTTCTTGTTCAACAGAGCCAAGAGGCTTTCATGAAGATAGGGTTGATGTTAGATTAATGTATTTCCCTCATATTACGGGTAAAACAAACATTTGGCTGATTTAATTAACAATTACCTCTGGTATAATTTAATTAAGGTATATACGGTATGATTTTGAAACGTAAGGTATCTCTGGTATGATTTCTTAAACATCAGATACCTCTGGTATAATTTATCTAAAAAAAATAGAAAAAAAAAATGTTAACTCAGACGGTTAAAGAAAGGTCAATTACGTAAAACAGTAACAAGGATCAAACCTATTTTCTCAGAAAAAAAAAAACTTTGCTAGGAAAAAAACCAAATAGAAGGTAAACATCTCAAATGGACCAAGCCAACAAAATATAACATGTGGAAACGCACAAACCAATTCACATGCAAAAATCTGAGCAAATTACAGTAGAACAACGTAGGTTTAATTTACATTCAAGTAAAACCATAAAGAATGAGATGAATCAAACTAATTTGAGCAAACCAAAATCTAAGAAATTTGTATATGACTAACAAACCTAATCTCAGGGATTTTTATATAAACAGCAAATCAAATCTCATGGATTCAACGTCAAGAAGAAACCAACAAATTCCTACCACTTTGAAAAGACCCCTGAAGAAACCAATGTCCCACTTCTTTTTAAAAAGATTAATTAAAAAACTTATTATTCATTACTTCTTTCTTGTTTAAGTAGGTATTATCTTTTTTCTTTTTCTTTTTCTTGGATAAATGAAAATGTTAGAACATTTGTTGGAAGGAAAAAATGGGATGCTGACACATGTAATCTCTAAAGCAGCATTCTTAAAGCGAAGAGAATATTTTCAGTAAGGGGAAATGGCATACAAATTAGATAAGTTGGAAGTTTTTTGGTTAAGACATACAGATTAGATAAAGTGGCAAGTGAAAGAAGCTCGTGGGAGGATAGAATGAAACTAAAGAGATCGAGAAAAGGGGTATGGGTCCTCCATGGAAAGTGAAAGAAGCCCATGCAGGATAGAAGGAAACAAAAGAGAACAGGTCCTGCAGTAATCAGTTAAGCTGCCATTCCCATTTCCTACTTACTTATCAGTCTTACTTCTCTTTCAACGTTTTACAAAAGCTCCACAAAAGATTTCACCAATCTGTCATTCAACCGAGAAGGCAAATCTCCCAACAAACTTAAGGAGATTGCTGGGTAATGTGCGGTCGTGACAATCTCTAGATGGATGCATTTGGATTGTTTTCTTGAAATTCATTTCATGGGTAGTAACAGTGTTGTATGATCTCTTTAAAAAGAAAACTTTGTTCTCCAATAGGACGTTGTGTGTTTGATTTTTGATAATATTAATTGTTACCTTCCTTCAGGTTTTCTTCTTCATGGCTCCATTCAAACCAGTAAAGCTTATCGACCGGTGCAAAGTCGCCCCACCTCTGGGCTCCATTGCCCAGGCATTCACTGCTTTTCCTCTCAGCTTCTTCGACATACATTGGTTACCACTACCACCATTAGAATTTCTATTTTTCTATGATTTCCCCTACCCAATATCTGAATTCACTCACTCTATCCTTCCCCGTCTCAAACACTCACTCTCTTCCACCCTCATCCACTTCCACCCTTTTACAGGAAATCTATCATGGCCTCATGAAGCCAACCACCCCATGATCCATTGCACAGAAGGGGACTCAGTATCTTTCACAGTTGCTGAGTCCGACGCTGACTTCTATCATCTGTCCTCCAACCACCCAAAATACGCCACAGAATCACGCCCACTTTTGCCTCAGTTGCCAATATCTGGACCTATTATCCCCCTTTTAGCAATACAAGTTACTGTTTTCCCAAACACTGGTGTATGTGTTGGGGTAACATTTCAACATTTGATTTGCGATGGAAAAGCATTTACCCACTTCATGAAGACATGGGCTTCCATCTCCAAGTTCAAAGCTGCTTCTCTCTCACCCGAATCACTGCCATTCTTGGATAGAACTGTGATCAAGGAGAACTTCGGCATCACAAAGAGATACTTGGAAGAAATTGAAAGGTTCATGGGTTCTGAATCGGTGTCCGGGAATCGAATACTAAGAATGATGGATATTGAACTCCAACCCGACATGATTCGAGCTACTTTCGAGCTAAACGATGCAAATGCTAGGAGACTTAAAGAATGGATCTCCGCTCAATACAAGAAAGATGATGGAATTCCTCCATCTAGACTTGTGGCTATTTGTGCTTACTCTTGGATTTGTTTGCTTAAAGCAGAAGCAAAACTGGGTGAGTCGAAGACAAATAACATGACTAAATTTGTGCTTAATGTTGATTGCAGGGCTCGGCTGAACCCTCCAATCCCAGAAAATTATTTTGGTAATTGCATCAAACCATGTGTGGCGATGGCAGAAAAGAGTGCTTTGATTAGAGGAGGAGTTGTTGTGGCAGCACAGTTGATAGGAAATGCTATTCATGAGATGAACAAAGAAATTTTGGGAGGGCTAGAAGATGGCGTTTCAAACTTGTTGGGATTACAATCTGGTCGAATTTTAGCAGCTGCAGGGTCACCACAGTTAGGGATGTACAGGATAGATTTCGGATTTGGGAGGCCGAAGAAGTTGGAGATGGCATCCATTGATAGAACAGGAGCCATGTTTCTGAAAGAAAACCCTGATGTAGAAGGTATGATTGAGTTTGATTTTGTTCTCAGCAGACAGGAAATGGATGCTTTTGTTTCTGTGTTTAATGATGGGCTTGATTATCTGATCCGTCGCTCTCCTCTGTAGGCCAACTCCAAATTAGATCAAGATTTTCCTGATTTTGCACTGAAATAATATTTTAGGTAATTAATTTGGCTCCATATGTTATTATTGAACCTTATCTTCTCTTGGCGACCTCCACGTGGACTCTACCACACATGTGGCAACCACTCATTTTAAAGAGGTTGAGCCTTGAGATGGGCTCACCCTCGCAATAAGTAGTTTAAAAGTAATAAAAAAATGTGGAAATCTTAATTAACGTCATTCTCTTACATATCTTAGCCAACATTTTTTTCCATTAATGTCTTCCATTATAAGTTATAACCGATTTGGTTAAGAGTAGCTTCTAGGATAGAAGGGTTGGAGTCAGATTGTCATGGTATGAACCACAAGCGTTTTATGTGTTAATCACAGAAAAGAGGTCAGCCTGACAAGGGTTTGATCAAGCCCATAGCCAATCTTAGGTTTATGCTTGAATGCATTTTGGAATGGGCCTCGGCTGGCCACCCATGACCCATCCATTCAAGGTGAAATGATGGGCTGGCTACAAAACATTACAACGCTCTTCCTCACACTTCTCTACAATTTAAAGAGAGAAAATCATCGCTATATATTTATAGTGAATCCTATACAAGTGTAATTATTAAAATACCCATATAGCCCTTAAGCCCTATGGGTTCTTGATAGTCCTTCGGAGTTTGCCTACAAACCCATGAGACGGAATACAAGACATCCAATTCCCAATAGGAATCACAAAATTTTTAGATTTTTCCTGAAAAATTGTATGCATAATTTATATGTAAATTCCGTTGCCCGACCTTTTGTCCCACTGTCTCTCCTCCCTTGTTCCCCCTTATTGACAAATCCATCATCCCCTCCATTGGTGAGCACATGGTACTCGCACTCACTCCCCTCCCCTAGTCCAGATTCTCTCCCCGCATGATAGCCACCTCAAGTAGATCTCAGCCTCGCGCTCATTTTATGTTTGGTGCAATTATAGGGATCTAGTGACTTAGAGTAACCATGAAAAGTAATCGTTGGTCTATGAAATAATTTGCAAGGATACAAAAATCATCAGCCATGCTAGGATTTGCACCGAAACTGTTTATCGAAATCAGACCGAACCGTTTACACTGAACAGAGAGACCGTTTAGTAATCGATTCGATTATAGTTTGAAATATGACACCATTTACCCAAATTGGTTTGGTTCAAAACCATTTAAACCGTCGATTTACACCGGTTAAACACCGATTAAACCGAATAGAATGTGACCCGTTTAATTCTCTAAAAGCTAAACTAGTAAACCCTAATCTCATTAGTCATTCCCTATTAATAATTTAAATGATATTTTATTTCCACAAGACCCCAATCCTAATGACCCAACCCAATTAATATATTATTTCTCCAAGATCCAACCTCAATTCCCAAAAGTCTAAACCATAAAGCCAGAATGGGAAACATAATAGGCATTAGTGATTAGACATAGCAACAGTCTCACTCTCTTGAATCTCGACTCTCTCTTTCCCGTTTGAATTTTTTTATTTTTTTTATGAAAAATCAATTAATAACTGATGCATTAAATCGTTTATAAACCGCAAGCAAAATCAATTAATGAAATACCGTTTAAAAACCGGTAAACAGAAATCGATTATTAATCAATTCTGGTTTCAATTTTGAGACTGTTTAGTTTATCGGTTCGGTTCTGGTTGTACCCTCTTTTACATTGCACTATACCGAAACAAACCGTTAAACCTATTATAAACCGTTTAACGCCGTTACATTCTTAAGAAGAAAAAGGAAACTTGCATCAAGTCCCATGAAACTCAAGACTGATCTTACTTGGACAATACATGTAGTCTCTTTGTAGCCACTAGATTTGGTTTTCGGGCTTAATTCTCTCAATATAGTTGTAATTTGGGCTCGCTTTGGTGGTGTAGTTGTATTGGAGTTTTATGTCCTAATTGTTTGTTTCTATTTCAATTTTGATTTTTGATGGTTTAACTTGTTTGTATTCTCTCTTCTAAATTTTAATATAATATGTAGGGAAATTATCACGTACTACTAAGATAGTTTGAGAAACATCACTTACTACCCACAGGTTTCTGACATCATCAATTATCACTCCAATTTTCAAAACGTGTAACAAAAATACCCAAGCCAATAAGACGGTTCCGTTAGATGCTGATGTCAGCTTAAATTCATTTTTTAGTTGACAACAATGCCCTTCTCATCATCTCCTTCTTCGTCGACGTTTAGTAGCAGCGACTCTGTAACACACCTCGCCGAAGGGTTTGATCGATTAAGCCTTCTCATCATCTCCTTCCTCGTCGACGGCAAGCTTGGTAGTGTCTCCATAGGTTGAAGGCCATCCCTTCCCATTTTTGCCGCCGGAGAAGTCGATCTCCATCTTATTACAACATCTTGGGTGTTGATAAGAATTCATCGGTCACTGAAATACGAAACACCTACCAGAAGCTTGCAATGGTTGGTTTTCTCTTCCTTTCTCTCTCTCTCTATCCTCTCTTCATCAGTGGACACTTGATGAGAGGGTTTATGTTGCAGCAATGGCATCCAGATAAATGGATGAGAAATCTGTAGGTGGTAGGAGAAGCGAAGCGTAAATTCCAACTAATCATGGAGGCTTATTCTGGTATTATTTAGATAAATGATCTTTGTGTCTCGAAGTTTTCCTGATTTTTTTTTTTAAACTGAGTGTAGAGTTTTTCTTGAATGTCTGGTAAGTGCAGTTTTATCGGATCGGAGGAAGAGAACAATGTACGATGCTGGCTTATATGACCCCCATCGACGATGAAGAAGAAGATGAGGTTGGCATAGCATTTTCTTTAAAATATTATATTCCATCAAATAAAACACAAATCAAATGTTCTGACAATGCTTGAAGATAACGCTCCAATCGTGCACTTGAATGTTCAGGGCCCGGACCATCATATACATGAGGAAGCAACACAACAAGCCCCGGTTGTCATAGCCACTTTGACTCTCCACTGCTTAGAAACTGATCAAATATCACCTGAGCCCCATTTGCAAAATCGCCAAACTAGGCTTTTGATACGATACATACGGCTACGGAAGATGCGGGCCAAGAGCATGACGGGTTGGTCACACCGATACAGCGTCGAGGCAATCGTATCAGAGCAAGGCCACAGATATCGAACTATTATGTCTGAATGCATACTTGCCCCAGGGAATGAATACGTGGCTATGCAAAGGGATTAGAAAAGGGCTGAGTTTGTTATAGCACGAAGTTTGTTAGGAATCGTACAGTTTGTTAGGATGTCAGATTACAGGTGTCACTAAGGTCACGTATTGAGTATGGTATAGAGTCTGTTATATAAAGCAATGAAGGAAATGAAAATGGCATGAACAATTTTAACCCAACTCTATTATCTCCTTCTCTTTCATTAGGAGGCGGTTACCCTCGAAGTAACCAGACTATCTTCTGGTTGCTATTAAGGTGCTTTCCTTGAGAGCTTCCCTCATGGTGGAAGGAACTCGATTCCATTAAAAGGTTGGGAGAGACAATGGTAGCACAAGGAGAAAGACTGGAATCATCCACACCACCATGGCAGACCAACAACGAGCTTTCTCCTAGCTTGTTATTCGTCTGACATCTATGGAGCAAATTATCCATGCAACCGTGACTAATACAGAACAGCAGTCCAACTCTGCAACCCTGACAAAAACCACCAGTCTGTCCAGAGCTTTCGCTACCAATATGTTGCAGTCACTAAGTATCCGTCTGGAATTTCCCAGATTTGACGGAACAAACCCGTTAGGGTGGATATTTAAGGCAGAAAGGTTCTTTGGTTTCCACAATACGCCTGATGAGCAGCGCCTCCCGATCTCTTTGTTCCACATGGACGGAGCTGCTCTACTATGGTTCCAATGGATGTTCAGAACGGTGCAGTTCACCACCTGGTCGAATTTCACAAGATCTCTAGAGGTCTGACTCGGCCTGACAAACTGCGATGATCCTCAAGGCTCTTTATCCAAACTTACTCAGACGACCACCGTAACGGAATATCAGTCTCAGTTTGAGACTTTGGCAAACAGAACGGCTGGAGCTTCCTTTGCATTTTTAGTAAGTTGCTTCATCTCAGGGCTTCTTCCAGCCATAAGGTGCGAGGTCATGGCTTTTCGACCGACCACCATGTCACAAGCAGTAGGCCTAGCTAGCCTTCAAGAAACCCAAGTTCAAGAGTCATGAACAGAATGGCTAGAGCTTCCTCTGCATTTTTAGTAAGTTGCTTTATCTCAGGGCTTCTTCCAGCCATTCGGTGCGAGGTCATGGCTTTTCGACCAACCACCATGTCACAAGCAGTAGGCCTAACTCGCCTTCAAGAAGCCAAAATTCAAGAGTCACGAAGGACTTGGTCCTGTTCCAATCATACAACCCCCACCCAATCATCCCGACCACCCATGTTACCATTACCACCACCACGAACCACGCCAACTATACTTCCTCCGCCCAATAACAGAATACCCATTAAACAGTTGACCCCGACAAAGATGCAACAACGACAGGAGAAGGGACTGTGTTATAACTGCGATGAAAAGTTAGCTACGGGTCAACGCTGCAAAACCCGATAGTTGTTCCTCTTTGCGTAAAATGACGGAGACGAAGACGAATCAGAAGAGCCTACAGTTACAGATGAGATAAAACCTGCGGAACCCATGGTTCCAACTAAGCTATCATACCATGCTATGGTAGGACAGCATTCACCATCGACGATGAGGCTCCAAGGACATGTCCATAGATCCCCTGTTCAAATCCTTGTTGACAATGGCAACACGCACAACTTCATACAGAGTTAGGTCGCTCGCTATCTAAGCTTAATGGTGGAAGCCACAAATAGCTTGTCGGTCATGGTCTGTAATGACAAGAAGCTGCATAGTAAGAGAATCATTCACAATTTGTCGATTCAATTCTCCTCGTACTGTACTCAAATCGACGCTCTGGTTCTGCCGTTGTTTAGAGCTGATATTGTGCTTGGTGTACAGTGGTTACGTCAGTTGAGACCTGTGTTACTCGATTACAATGAATTGACTCTAGAATTTCAAAGTGAGGGGGCCACAATCCGACTGAAGGGAGAATCCTCTATAATGCCGACTCAATTGTGCTTTCAAGGAATTCGTTGGCCTGTAGCTACAAATTCGATAGCTAAGTTCTTTGGTCTTGAGTTGCTGTCCACAATCGATCCCACCACTGAAGTTTATATGGCCAACTTACAACAGCTATTGGATTCATAAATATCGGTTTTTGAGAAACCGGTAAGACTACCACCACCATGAGATCAGGATCACGCAATCCATCTAATTACAGGGGCGCAGCCT
The DNA here is from genome assembly GCA_028583415.1 of Protea cynaroides. NCBI lineage: Eukaryota > Viridiplantae > Streptophyta > Magnoliopsida > Proteales > Proteaceae > Protea > Protea cynaroides. Next base: position 65,569,932 of record CM053269.1, on the reverse strand, counting down.
GTCAACGTTTGCCCCCATCAATATCCTTTTTTCCAGAAGTCTGAAATTAAGCGATTGGTGGCTGAAATGATATGTGATGGGATAATCCATCCAAGTATTAGCTCTTTCTCGTTATCGGCGCTCCTCATGAAGAAAAAGGATGGAATGTGGAGGTTCTGTGTCGGCTACTGAGCGCTCAATGTGATTACAGTGCTTGACCGATTCTCGATCCCCACGGTGGATGAGCTCCTAGACAAGTTCCATGGAGCATAATTTTTCTCCAAATTAGATTTACGGTCGGGCTTCCATCAGATACAGGTTCACCATGAAGATGTTCACAAAACAGCTTTTCGAACTCATGACGACCACTATGAGTTCCTCATGATGCCATTCAGACTCACCAACGCACCATCCACATTTCAAGCGGAAATGAACTTGGTATTTCAACCCTTCCTTCGCCGTTTCTTGTTAGGCTTTTTTTTATGATCTATACAGCCCGACATGGTCGGACCATCTTTCACACCTCAATGAAGTCTTCAGCGTACTCCAAACACATCAGTTGTACGCCAAACGCTCCAAATGCACATTCGGCCAAAGGACTATTGGTTACCTAGGCCATATCATCTCAGCTAAAGGAGTCTCTATGGAACCTTCGAAGATTTCGACGATGCTACAATGGCCTATTCCAAGATCGGTACATGAGTTGCGCGGTTTCTTAGGCCTTACAGGGTACTACAGGCGGTTTATTGCTTATTACACCCGTTGCTTCCCCACTCACCGATCTTCTTCACAAGGGGGCTTTCTCATGGACCCAGACAGCTCAAGATGCATTTGATTCCCTAAAGCACACTATGACTACTATACCTGTGCTACAGTTGCCTAATTTCCAACTTCCATTCACGATGGAGAAGGATGCGTCTGGCATTGGCATTGGAGCAGTGCTCACACAACAACTTCACCCCATTGCTTATTACAGCAAGAAGCTTTCCCCTCGGATGCAAGCGGCCTCCATCTACATCCGCAAAATGTATGCCATAACTGAGGCGGTACGTCAATGGTGACCCTATCTTCTCGGTCACAAATTTTTTATTAAAACAGATTAGCGTAGTTTGAAGGAACTGACTAACCAGGTTATACAAACTCCAAAACAACACTTTTGGTTAACCAAACTATTGGGGTATTCTTTTGATATCATTTATCGACCCAGCAAGGAAAATATAGCTGTCGACACCTTATCCTGGGTTCCAACTGAGACGGGGTCTCTCCTGTCTCTAAGTAGTCCAGTCTTGGCATTATGGGATCAACTGCAGGAGGAGTTAGTTCATTCCCCAAAATTGTGTGCAATCTGCGATGGGATTGCGTCCAACCCAATTGCATTTCCCCATCATACATTCAATGATGGCCTTTTGTTCTTCTGTAATCGGATCATGGTACCATCCAATTCTCAATTGTGTCCTCAACTCTTACATGAGTACCATTGCTCACCTGCTGGAGGTCACCCCACCACATCTTTGCTAATGTCTTTTGGAAAAGGCTTCAACGACAAGTTAAACAATATGTGGAAGAGTGTCAAGTGTGCCAACAGGCGAAGCATCTTACGACAACCCCAGCTAGACTGCTACAGCCGTTGCCCATTCCCTCTCAGGTTTGGGAGGATGTGTAGATGGACTTTATCAAGGGATTACCCGTCTCTTCCGGTAAATCGATGATTCTAGTCTTAGTAGATCGCCTAACCAAATATGCTCACTTCTGCTCATTGGCAGCCGGGTATACTAGCCTCAAGGTCGCTGAAGTATTCGTAACAAACATCGTCCGACTCCATGGCATGCCTCGCTCCATTGTTAGCTATCACGACCCATTGTTTGTTAGTCTATTCTGGTAGGAATTGTTTAGCTTGTAGGGCACGACCTTGGATAAGAGCAACTCCTACCACCACAGACCGAAGTGTTAAATCTATGTCTCGAGCTATATCTTCGAAGCTTGGTCATGGATTCTCCTCGATGATGGCTTCGTTTCTTGCCCTGGGCCAAGCTCTGGTAAAATACCACCTACCACTGAGCCACTAACATGACTCCTTTCTAACTGTCTACCAATACGTTCCTAGTTCCTCCAACAATGAGGCCCTAAACCAAGAACTGGAATCACAAGATGAGATCTTAGGTATCCTTAAATCTGGCTAGAGCCCAAAACCGTATGAAATCTAAATCTAATAAACACCTATCTAATCACCAGTTCGAGGTCGGGGATTGGCTCATTGTCAAGTTGCAACCTTACCACCAGGTTATAGTTGCTCAACAGAACCACCCAAAGTTGGGGTTTGGGTGGGGAAGCGCTATTTTGGGCCGTTTTGTGTCCTCTCCCATATCGGCAAAGTCGCTTACCAGTTAGATCTTTCAACAGATGCTCGGATTCATCCCCTGATTCATGTCTCTCTTTTGAAGATATGTCACAGTGACCTAGCACTTCCAACCACTGTGACTCTTTTTCCCCCAATCACTGATCAAGCACTGCCTTTTCTTCTGGCTATTCTCAGTCAACGATGCATTCAGAGACAAAACCTGTGGGTTCCTCAAGTTCTCATGCAATGGGGACGGCCTGCCACTAGAGGAAGCTTCCTAGAGAGACACGTCACTACTTCGTCATATGTACACTGAACTAAACCTTGAGGACAAGGTTCTCACGGGAGACATTGGTATTGATATGAAATGTACGGCTACGGAAGACGCGGGCCAAGAGCATGACGGGTTGGTCACACCGATACGGCTTCGAGGCAGTCGTATCAGAGCAAGGCCACAGATATTGAACTATTATGTCTGAATGCATACATGGCCTAGGGAATGAATACGTGGCTATGCAGAGGGATTAGAAAAGGGCCGAGTTTGTTATAGCACGAAGTTTGTTAGGAATCGTACAGTTTGTTAGGATGTTAGATTACAAGTGTCATTAAGATCACGTATTGAGTATGGTATAGAGTCTGTTATATAAGGAAATGAAGGAAATGAAAATGGCATGAACAATTTTAACCCAACTCTATTCTCTCCTTCTCTCCTCTCTCCTTCTCTTTCATTAGGAGGCGGTTACCCTCAAAGTAACCAGACTATCTTCTTGTTGCTATCAAATATCACCTGAGCCCCATTTGCAAAATCGCCAAACTGGGCTTCCCAAATAACCAATGAATTTGGATTTTTCATTGAATAGCCCAACTCAAATCCGAGGACACCAAACTCTCTCTCTCTGAACTTCATCCCCTTTGATAGCTTTATTCAATCTTTAACAATGGTTGCTTGTTTTTCACATTTAGGGCTTCCTGGATTTCTTATAGGAAATGGTATCGCTCATGGCGGAAGTTGAGAGAGAGGTAAGATTGATCAAACAAACATATTATCTCCAGGCTCTCCAACAAGTGAAATCCAAGGGTTTGTTGGGAACGATAAGGCACGAGATCTGCAAAGCAGTCTGCAAAATCTGCCGCAATTCCAGATCTGGGGTTTTCGTCCGACAATGTGGTAAGCTATTCTGTTGAGAGCTCAATAGGTGTTGATTCTGATGCTTATTTGGCAAAATCGTCAGAGAACTAGCAGAAACTCATAGTTCAAATGCCTGCTTTACCTGAGGAAGAATCAAGTGCCCATGCTGAACTTTCTTCTGGTACAATAAAAGGAATAACCAACGAAAGCACTCCAATTCTCAGTTTAAAATAAGAAGGGTATAGTTGTCTAGAAAAAATTAAATCTCTTCCGTCAGTAAGTGTGGTGCGATTGATGATTTCAGAAACTAGTGGGTAGTAGGTAACGTTTCTCAAACTATCTAGGTAGTACATGATATTTTCCTTAATATCTACTTATCAATATTTTAATAAAGGCAGACCAAAAAAATATTATTTTTTTTTAATAAAGGAAAAATATCTACCACACCCATGTAGTTTATCTTAATCTCACCCACTCTCCATTGTTTACGATAATATCCCTAACAAGTAACACCCCCTAAAGATAAGGGTGTTAAACGGTTTAACGGTCCGGTCTGATCCAGTGCAGTGTATAAGAGGGTAAAATTATAATCAAACCGATTAACTAAACAGTGTCAAAATTGAAACCAGAATCGATTAGTAATCGGTTTTGGTCTACCGATTTTTAAATGATTTTTCATTAATCGATTTTTAAATGATTTTTCATTAATCGATTTTGTTTGCTGTTTATAAACAGTTTAACTTATCAGTTATTAATCGATTTTTCATAAATAAAAAAAATGTACATCCGATCAAAACTGGTACTTTTCCAAACAATATCAACACTGAACCCATGGTTCACATCGACAGGTACACCCTACATACGACATTAAGGATGAGTAATTAATAATTGCAATTTCTTAGTCTATTCAACCTAAAAAAATGCAACTTAAAAGACCAAGATCAAAGGTAAAAAATCAACCATAACGACTAATGACAACCTACTAGAGTTTTCCAGTTCTAGAGTTTAACTTTGAATATTGTTTCCCCCCAGGGAGTGAGTGAGACTGTTGGCTGTTAATATACCACTATGGGTAATGGCTAATGGGGTTATGTTTTTCAGAGTTTTTCTATTTTGGTTTAATGAGTTAGGCCCTTGGGAAATGGGATTGGGGTATTGGACAAATAATTTATTAATTGTAGTTGGGTTGGGGTTGGGGTCTTTACTCTTTATACTTTGAAAATAATATATTAATAATATAGGGAATGAGTTAGCTTTTAGAGAATTAATGGTTCATATTCTATTTAGTTTAACCGGTGTCTAACCGGTGTAACCCGCTGGTTTAAACAGTTCAACATCGAATCAAATCGATTAAATAAACGATGTAATATTTGAAACCAAAACCGAATCGATTATTAAATGGTCTCTCGTTTGGTCCAATTTCGATAAATATTTCGATCCAAATATGGCACATTTATCTGAAACCACTCAAACCTTGTTTAGATGCTAAAAAGACTTTTTAATCCTCAATATTTTTTAATTTCATTTTTATATTTTCTTCCCTAATACCCACCAAACCCAAAAAAAAAAACAAAACAAATGGGATCCCATTTTAGAGAGGCTGTATATTGGCGTAGCACATGGAATCATGCCAAATACAAAATTGCAGGGCTCTTCTTCATTCAGAGAACCAAGTTACCCTTCATAATTTGAAGACAGAAATTGCAGACTGGCAAGCCCTTCTTCCTCCTCTCTCCCACCACCAATGTTTTGACATTTTTCCCCTCTGACTTTCCCTTACCATCCCTCTGCCGTCAACTCCGCCCCGCAGCTCACTGAACCCACGGTCTGAGAAGATCGAGTGCAAGTCCGTCGTGGAAAATCACTTTATTTTGTGGTTAAACAAAGTGAACAGCTTGAAAGACGCATTTCGAGCAAAGCCCCTGTTTTTATGATATCGTGGGGACTGTCGGAGATGTTGCATAGAATTCGTCGGCAGTGTCTTCAGATGACATTAAAAATGTTATTCAGATTGAACGAAAGAGAACGACAGACAGAGAAAGAGGAAGGTTCCAGAAATTAAAAAATAAAAAAAAGGAGGTTATGCGTTGTGCGGGAGTTTCCAGAGATGAAGACCCAGAAGAGGAGATTTTCATTTGATTTCGATTTTTTAATCTCGATCGTCTATCTTCTCCAATCGTCGGCAGGTCATCTCTTGGTAACCAGGACTGCGAAGAACAGAACATCACCGGTAAAACGAACGGAATTTCAATCCCGGTTCCGGTAATAGGATAAATTTTTTAGTTTTATTAAAATTAAAAAAGAAATGTCGAGGGGTAGTTCTGTCATTAATTAAATTAGGGAAAATTACGCAGAAACCCCTCTACAATTGTAAAATTACACAGAATTACCCTATCATTACGAAAGCTACAAAGACTATTCTTCTAACAATGCTTTCATACACTTTCACCCACACCGTTACTTGCAACGGGAGAATGTCAAATTGTTTTAAAAGACAAAAATACCCTTATAACCGTTACTTACCTCTTCGCCTGCATTCTGTCTCCGTTGCTATTCTCTCTCTCCTTCCCCTTTCCTCCTTCCTCCTTTCCTCCTTTCCTCTCCCACTCCCCTGCGAAGGAGGCGGAGATTTGAGCACCGGCCGATTGGATGAAACTATCAAATTTAAAATATGAAGGCGGTAGAAATTAGAAGATAAAGTACCAGAAAATGATTGGAACGAAGAGATTGATGATCTCAGGCAGAAAAGGCTGCTATTGGGACTTGGGAGGTCATGAAGATGAAAGGATTGAGTCAACGGTTTTGTTACCATTTTTTTTTAAGGGACATTAAAGGAGGGGTCTGATGGATACAATTTTTCAAAAATAAAAAGTATTAGAGATATTATCGCAGACAATGACAGGTGGATAAGATTAAGATAAACAATGGGGAGCTGGATTGCATATACGTCAGAAAGAGCATGGGTCCTGCAGTAATCAGTAAGGCTGCATTCCCATTTGCTACTAATCAATCTTACCTGATCTCTTCCATGTTTTAGATAAGCTCCACAAAAGTCAACCAAGAACGGCAAATCTCCCAACAAACTTAAGGACAATTCATTCAGGTTTTGTTCTTCATGGCTCCATTCAAACCAGGGAAGCTTCTCGACCGGTGCAAAGTAGCCCCACCCTCGGGCTCTATTACTACGGCGTTCATCAATCTCCCTCTCACCTTCTTCGACATGCATTCGTTACCACTGCCACCATTGGAATTTCTATTTTTCTATGACTTCCTCCATCCAATACCTGAATTCACTCACTCTATCCTTCCCCGCCTCATAAACTCTCTGTCTTCCACCCTCATCCACTTCTACCCTTTTTCAGGAAATCTCTCAAAGCCTCATGAACCCAACCAACCCATGATCCGGTGCACTGAAGGAGACTCAGTCTCTTACACAGTGGCCGAGTCCGACGCCGACTTCTATCATCTCTTCTCCAACAACCTAAAAGACGCCACAGAATCACACCCACTTTTGCCTCAGTTGCCAGTATCTGGATCTATTATTCCCCTTTTAGCAATACAAGTTACCGTTTTCCCAAACACTGGTATCTGTGTTGGGATCACATTTCAACATTCGATTTGCAATGCAAGAGCATTTACCCACTTCATGAAGACATGGGCTTCGATCTCCAAGTTCGAAGCTACTTCTCTCTCACCTGAGCCCCTGCCATTCTTGGATAGGACTATGATAAGGAGAACTTCAGCATTACAAAGCGATACTTGAAAGCAGTGCATAGGTTCATGGGTTCTGAAATGGTGTGCGAAAATCGACGATTAATTAAGAATGATGGATATCGAACTGCAACCCAACATGATTCGAGCTACTTTCGAGCTAAACGATGCAAATGCTAGGCGACTTAAAGAATGGTTCTCCTCTCAATACAAGAAAGATGATGGAATTCCTCCATCAAGATTTGTGGCGATTTGTGCTTACACTTGGATTTGTTTGCTTAAAGCAGAAGGAGAAGTGGGTGAGTCGAAGACAAATAACATAACTATGTTTCTCCTTAATGTCGATTGTAGAACTCAGTTGAACACTCCAATCCCAGAAACATACTTGGGTAATTGCATCAAACCTTATAGGGTGATGGCAGAAAAGAGTGATTTGATTAGAGGAGGAACTGTTGTGGCAGCACAGTTGATAGGAAATGCGATTCATGGGATGAACAAAGAAATTTTGGGAGGGCTTGGAGGTAGAAATATTTCAGGTTTGTTAGGATTACAGTCTAGTCGAATTTTTGCAGCTGCAGGGTCACCACAGTTAGGATGTATAAGACAGATTTCGGGTTTGGGAGGCCGAAGAAGTTGGAGATGGCATCCATGTTGTCACTGGAATCCGACAAAGTGGATTTATCAAGACAGACAATATGGAATTTTCAATGAGACATTGAAATTTTAAAAACAAGGGTTCTCTGAGATTTTATCTACTAGAACTATCTCCTTCCCCACTAAGTTAGACACCAAAGAGATCCTGATCAAAAATAATAACACCAGGTTGGAATTCAAGGATGATAGATCTCCTGATGGATTAAAAGTCCGATTTTTTTTATTTGATGTCCTCTTGTTACATATATAGACTCAATTGGAAACTTTATAAGCAAGCTTCCCCATACCTATCACTACTTTAATCTTCAGTTACTTAGGGTATAGTAGGCCCGTATGGCTACAACCCCCCCAAGACAGTGCTAGGGTGTCATGTCAATCGCTTTCGACCCCCCTTGACCTTCTTCGACCCCTCTCTTAGGCCATGTCCCCGGCCATGCTTCCGGATGTCTATTTCTGTCCTCGCACTTTTACCAAGTAAGGGTCTGATTCCGTGCTGATTTGGTTCATGATCTAGTGACTTGGCTGATCAGATCATCATGTCTTGCATTTATGAGCATTAATGATCATCCATAAATAGCTCAACAACCCACATCAATCTATCACATCTTATCTGAGTCAGCATAGAGGGTCGAACGTAAGTTCCTTGTAATATTTTCCATTATGTCTTCCTTCTCATACCTTGTGCCTTAGATGTACGACATGTGATTTTCTCCGAAAGATCATCCGAAGTTCTCTTCCTACAGCCAGATCTTGCATGAACCATTATTTTCCCCTAACAGTCCATTGATAAAAAATAAAAAAAAAAATCTGGATGAAGATGGTGGGATTGAGTTTGATTTGGTTGTCATTGGTGGGATTGAGTTTGATTTGGTTGTCAACAAACTGGAAATGGATGCTTTTTTTTTCTATGTAAAAAAAACCCTGGATGAAGATGGTGGGATTGAGTTTGATTTGGTTCTCAACAAACTGGACATGCATGGATGCTTTTCTTTTCTATGTTTAATGATGGGCCTAATGCTCTGACCCCTCGTTCTTTTCTGGAGACCAAATTAGGTCAGTATATTCTTTATTTTGCACCAAATAATATTTTGGGTAATTTGGCTCCATATGTTATTATTGAGGATCTTCTCTTCGCGACTTCCTTGTGGACTCTGCCACACATGGGGCAATTACTCATTTTAAAGAAAATAGTCATATGCATGTAGTTATATCTTATTTGGGATTTCATCACTGTCCATATTCAATGAGTCCCACACTCTAGAGGTGGATCTCATACCACATCGACGATGATGGGACCCCATAAAGAATATATGTACATGCAGGTGATCCGAACTTCATTTTAAAAAGGGTTGAGCCTTGAGATGGGCTCACCCTCGAATGTAATAGTTTAAAAGTAATTAAAAAAAATGAAAATCTTTAACGTCATTCTCTTACATGTTTTGCCAACATTTTTTTTTATCAATATCTTTTATTTGCTCCGTATGTTTGACGTAAAATTTTAAGTGTAACATTTTATATGTAAAAAAAAATTCAATGTTTATTTCCAAGAGATAGAATATAGTAATCTCTATGGGATAAGAAAAAAGAACTTCGTCTTTCTTTTACATACTGGAAACAAATTTTAAAAATTTTGTTTACATATAAAATATTACACTTAAAATTTTACGGTAAAATTTTACATCGAAACAAATGAAGCAAATTATAACTGATTTGGTATTTTAAATAAAAATAGCTTCTAGAATAGAAGGGTTGCAGACGGATTGTCATGGTGTGAACCACAAGGGTTTTATGTGTAAATCACAGAAAACAGGCCTGCCCAACTAGGGTTTGATCAAGCCCATAGCCAATCTCTTTGGTTTACGCTTGAATGCATTGTGGGATGGGTCCGGGCGGTCCACCCATCCATCCAAGTTGAAATCCTGGGCTGGCTGGAAAACATTATGGACATGCTCAATTTTCCAGACCCTTTTAGTTGTAAAACAAGGCCTTGGCTTGAGCATTTAGAGCTCCCCAACATGGGCAGCCGTAGGCTTTCCAAACATGCTAATATCTCTACCAAGAGAGGTTGTCTAGATCTATTAATTTGTATTAAACTCTATTTATTTTAGCAGTAATAGAAAAAGATTCAATTTTCGACTGCTAATTTTTAATTTCTAAAATTTTCATGGGGAATTTTAATGGGGGAAATGAAGAAAATCTACCCCAATCATGATGCAGAAAAATATATGAAAATAAAAAGAAGCAATCACACAATGCAAAATTTTATGTGGATCAACTGATGTTTTTTGTCTATATCCACGTGAGATGAGATCTGCTTAACCATCAATGAAGAATAGAGTTACAATGTTCTTCCTCACACCTCTAAGCAAATTAAAGAGAGAAAGTCATTATTATATATTTATAATGAACCTAATATAGGTGTAATTAATAAAATACCCATATAGTCCTTAAGCCCTACAGGCTCTTGACAGTCCTTCGGAGTTTGCCCAAGAACCCATGAGATCCAATTCCCAATTGCTCCATTTGTTTTATCGTAAAATTTTACGTGTAATATTTTATATGTAAAAAAAATCAAAATTTGTTTCTAGTAAATAAAAGAAAGACAGAAGTTTCTTTTCCATCCCCCTAGAGATTACTATATTTTATCTCTTTGAAGTAAATATTAAAAATTTTTTTTTTACATATAAAATGTTACACATAAAATTTTACGTCAAAACAAACGACACAAATAGGAATTACAAATTTTTTCAGATTTTTCCAGAAAAATTGTATGCATAATTTAGATGTAAATTCCACAGCCCTACCTTTTGTCCCACTCTCTCTCCTCCCTTGCTCCCCCTAATGACAAATCCATCATCTCCTCCTCCATTGGTGGAGTACAATTCATCTCCAATTATTGGAGGCTCCAATCGTCAATCCAGCGATTGGAGTTAACTGGACGCACCTACTAATACATCGATAGGTGTCCCTGATTAACTCCAACCGTTTGATGAGCGATTGAAGCCTCCAATAATTGGAGACGATTTCAACCCCCATTGGTGAGCACATAGTATCCGCACTCACTCACCTAGTCTGGATCCTCTCCCCACATGGTAGACACCCCAACTAGACATCAGCTTCACACTCATTCTGCATTTTGGGCAGTAATAGGGATCTAGTGATAGAATAACCATGAAAAATTATCGTTGGCCTATGAAATATTTTGCAAGGACACAAAAATCATCAGCCATACCAATCCTAAGAAGAGAAGGGAAACTTGCATCTGAGCTTACTTGGACAATACATGCAGTCTCCTTGTAACCACTAGATTTGGTTTCTAGGCTTAGTTCTCTCAATATAGGTGTAGTTTGGGCTCCACCTTTGGTGGCGTAGTTGTGTTTGAGTTTTATGTTCTTGTTTTGTTTCTTTCTGTTTTGATTTTCATTTTTTGATGGTCTAACTTGTTAGTATTCTCTCTTCTGAATTTTAATAAAATATCTACATATCAAGAAGGGAAAAAAGAAAAAAAAATCATGATTCATAAAAATTGCCCTGCAACCAGCTTTTCTAGGGAGTGTGCTAGACAAAGTTACTACATTAGTGATCGGTCTCTCTGTGTGTTTGTCCCACATGGGTTTGATTGCCAATTAATGGGGGAAAACAACACTATAAATAAGAATCCTTGGTTATAAATTAAAATTAGAGAAAATTACTCGTACCTCCTTTTGATATTTTGTTTATTATATGGATCTCTCCTGGCACTTATTGATTTACACTGACCTCCCTTATAAAGTAAAACTTGTAACACTTTAGTCCACTTCTTTAGAAAATAGGCGGTAATTATTGATGGAAATATACTTTTTTTTAAATACCAAAATACCCTTATTCTATTGAATGACCCTTTTACCCTTAGTAGTGTTTAAGACAACTCAAGATGTTTTTACCCTTATCGATTTTTCTAATCTTGAGAGATACCATTCCTAATGAGTTACTTTTAGGAGTTAATTTTGATTAAATAAGATGTGAATTCACTTCGTTAAACAAAAGGTATTTTGGTCAATAAAAAGTTTAAATTAACACTAATAACTTTAAAGAGATCCGTGTAAATCAATAAGTGCGAAGAGAGATCCGTATAGCAAACCAAATATCAAGGGGAGTTCCGAGTCATTTTCCCTTACAAAGTCGAGCTGGATTGCATACTCATGAAGTCCCATCAATACATGGGTAGACTGGTTAGATCCTCCACAGGGGAAAATGATGCCACATTGCCGGTATCATCATAGATTTACTTCGGATACTGATATGTCAGTAGATTAAGTATCGATCACGATCAGTATCGATTAGGTATCGATCACGATCAGTATCATTAAGATCTACAATCAGACACCAACACGCATACAGATTAAAGAACATGGAAAGTGAAAGATGCCTGTGAGAAGATAGAATGAAACAAAAGAGACCGACAAAAAGAGGTCCACGATACAGACTGGATGACTGGAGATGATCTTTTTCCCAAAAACGAGCATGGGTCCTGCAAGTAATCAGTAAAGCTGCCATTTCCATTTCCTACTAATCAATCTTACCTGATCTCTTTCAACGTTTAAGATAAACTCTACAGAAGTCAACCAAGAACGGCAAATCTCCTAACAAAATCAAGAACAATTCATTCTGTTTTCTTCTTCATGGCTCCATTCAAACCACTGAAGATTCTCGACCGGTGCAAAGTCGCCCCACCTCCAGGCTTTGTTTCTCCAGCATTCACCGATCTCCCTCTTACCTTCTTCGACATGCATTGGTTACCACTACCACCATTGGAATTTCTATTTTTCTATGACTTCCCCTGCCCAATATCTGAATTCACTCTTTCTATCCTTCCCCGCCTCAAAAACTCTCTCTCTTCCACCCTCCTCCATTTCTACCCTTTTTCTGGAAATCTCTCATGGCCACATGAACCCAACCAGCCCATGATCCGTTTCACTGAAGGAGACTCGGTCTCTTTCACAGTTGCTGAATTCAACGCTGACTTCTATCATCTTTCCTCCAACAACCCAAAAGACGCCACAGAATCACACCCACTTTTGCCTCAGTTGCCAGTATCTGGACCTATTATTCCCCTTTTAGCAATACAAGTTACCGTTTTTCCAAACTCTGGTTTCTGTATTGGGGTAACATATCAACATTCGATTTGTGATGGTAGAGCATTTACCCACTTCATGAAGACTTGGGCTTCGATCTCCAAGTTCGAAGCTGGTTCTCTCTCATCTGAGTCCCTGCCATTCTTGGATAGAACTGTGATCCAGGAGAACTTCGGCATCACAAAGAGATACTTGGAAGCAGTGGATAGGTTCATGGGTTCTGAATCGGTGTCCGGGAATCGAAGATTAAGAATGATGGATATCGAACTCAAACCCAACATGATTCGGGCTACTTTCGAGCTAAACAAATCAAATTGTAGGAGACTTAAAGATTGGATCTCCGCTCAATACAAGAAAGATGATGGAATTCCTCCATCTAGATTTGTGGCGATTTGTGCTTACACTTGGATTTGTTTGCTTAAAGCAGAAGCAAAAGTGGGTGATTTGAAGACAAATAACACGACTATATTTGTGCTTAATGTCGATTGCAGGTCTCGGCTGAATCCTCCAATCCCAGAAACATACTTCGGTAATTGCATCAGACCTTGTGTGGCGATGGCAGAAAAGAGTGATTTGATTAAAGGAGGAGCTGCTGTAGCAGCACAGTTGATAGGAAATGCAATGTATGAGACAAACAAAGAAATTTTGCGAGGGCTAGGAAATAGAAATATTTCAGGCTTGTTAGGATTACAGTCTGGTCGAGGTTTAGCAGCTGCAGGGTCACCACAGTTAGGGATGTACAAGACAGATTTTGGGTTTGGGAGGCTGAAGAAGTTGGAGCTGTCATCCATTGATAGAACAGGAGCCATGTTTCTGAAAGAAAGCCCTGATGTAGATGGTGGGGTTGAGTTTGATTTGGTTCTCAGCAGACAAGAAATGGATGCTTTTGTTTCTGTGTTTTATGATGAGCTTAATGCTCTGACCTGTCGCTCTCTACTGTAGACCAAATTAGGTCAGGATTTTCGATATTTTGTATTGAAATCCTATTCTGGGTAATTTGGTTTCATATGTTTTTATTGAAACATATCTTCTCTGGCAACCTCCTTGTGGACTCCACAACTTGGTGCTGATCTCTATCTTGTAATAGCAATCAAAGGCTCTCAGGGTTTGACTGTTATTATGTACCAAACGTATGCCCATGACCATTGAAGGAAGTTACAGCCAGTACAGCAACAAGATTACACTTCTCCTAAATACACTCCTTTCCTCTATTCACTCTCTTCCCAATACTAACTTCTCATCTTAGCTTTTTTCCCTCCCCTGCAACATTATCAACATCAGAGAAAGCTTCCTACTGAACTGCAACTCCTCAACACAGGTATTCGCTCCCTTTTTTTCCCAGTCCTCTCCCTTCTGTCTCAATCCTCTGAATCCATTCCCTCAACCTGGCTGGCTGGCTGGCTGGCTGGCTCCGTAAATTGAAACAACTTCAGAAAATTCTAGGGGTAAACATTACAGTGGCTGCCAGTTTAGGGGTGTCAACAGTCCGGGCTGAGTCGGGTTTGTAAAACAAAACCCAGACACTCCCCTTGGGTCCCTGAAATGCAGCCCTGAGTCTGGCCTGACCCTGCGGGGCCTGATAAAAGCCCAACCATGCCCTTACCCTGCCAAGGCCGAGCTATGGATTTGTATTGTGATAATGAGTCAGCTATACATATGGCAGCAAATATGGTCTTTCGCGACTGAATGAAACACATTAAAATTGACTACCACATTCTTAACAAGTTGAGTATCCACAATATCCCCGCTCCAACTTGAGGAAAAATGTTGATGTGTGTCTCGGATCGGATAGTAACCCAAGGAGGGAGAGAGGTGAGGCAGGTGATGTGGTTTATATAAACCAGTGCAAAAGTTTGCCATCTAAGAGTCATTGATTCCCCTTTTCTATTCCACTCTTGGACACCAACTCCTAGCTTAATACGATTACTTATGAATACCCTTGCGACAATAAGAATCAGGATTACTAGGTTGAAATAATGGCAGCAGCTGACCTCACTGGTGTAAGCGTTCAATCTTACACTTTAAAACCACTTGATTTTGGACACTAAAACAAGACAAACGACCAGTCAATAACAGACCTCCAGGCCTCAGGAACCTGCAACTTGGCAAAAACCAGGCAACGATCCCACCCCATCACTGCATTCTGACTAGACAATAATGGCAGGCTAAGAGAAAAGGGAACATTAGGAATGCGCAGAAAACTAAAGGTGACTACTGGTTCACATGTTGCCCTGCGACCAGCTTTTGTAGCTATGTGATTAGACAAAAACCCTGGACGATGAGTGCAATGACATTTGGTACCGGAGAGGAATCTCCCACACATGATGGTAGAGAAAATGATATCGAACACATGGGTCCACATGATTAAAAAGAAAAGAGAACATAAGAAAACAAAATTTTGATCATATGAGAATAAAGGGCAACAATCTTTTCCCCAAAACGGCACTGAACAAATTCAATCTTTCACATTTGATAAACAAGGTCTGGATTGTTCCTTTTCCAATTTGTGCATCTAATATGGTTCTCCTGTTATAGAAAACGTATAGAAATGAGGCAACTGAACAAAAGGGAAGAAAAAGAAAAGATAAATGACAAAGTGTCCTCTTCTAGCCCGTGGAAATGGGGAAAAAAAAAAAGAAAAAAAAAACATGGTGCCAGACCATAGTTGACAGACAAAACCAGGACAGAAGGTATAAGCTCTCTTTCTGCTCATACAAAATCTAGCGCCCTGATTCCTCACCAAATACTTCAGTATAGCAGACTGGGCACGCCTGAGAAAAATAGAACATAATATAAGCGGGGAAAACTCGAGCACAAAGAATTTTTCCCAATCAACAGTCTCATCAACTGACCTTATTGATGCTAAGCCATTTGGCACCACAGCCTGCATGGTAAATATGTTTGCACGGCAGAGTGATCCGCCGGTCCCCTCTTTTGTATTCCATCTGGCAAATAACACACCTGTTTTTGCAACCAATGAGAAAAGTACTCTGAATTGGAGAAAAGAACTGAACAGGACAAAAAAAAAGGTACAATTTTTTTAGTGAAGGATGACAAACATCCAGACACCACCACAAACTAGAAACTACCATTAGCACTTCTGACTATCATGATATGTTTACAGTTCTTGTCAGCAAAAAAAGTAAAAGAAAATGCAATTTTCAAGAAGTAAAGAATTTGAATGTTACCGTTCACGTCGGGATTTTTTCCTAAAGAAACCACATTTGTATTTTGAGATTGGAAGTGTTGAAATAAGTTCTTGAGAAAGACCTCGACTTTGAGTTCCAACTGCCTCACCTAAATCAAGCAATTCCTGTGATGAAAAAGATTGCGTCACTACTCACCGTGAACACATCAAAGCAACGAGATATGATTTTTATTTTATTTTTCCTCTTTGGGAGGCCTGGGGTTGGGGGAGGCTAAACAAAAGAGTTTTTAACAAGATTTGAATATCAGATCAATTCTTTCAAAAGGGAAGAAGATACAAGCGCATGCTTCTGATTTTCCACCAAACCAGCCAAAAATCAATTTAAATTCATTCAGAATCCCCAAGCAAAATAATAGTAGTCATAGAATATGATGCCCAGTAATAGCACCTAAATCACCATAACTTCTCATTACAAGAAATATCTGGTGATGCAAGGATGTTTTGCATGAGTGATTCACCTTCTCTTCCCAATAGAGCTCAAACAAAAATCATGACTGGGATTTTATTCCATCCACATTTGAGACCAATAAATAGGTGTATAGCAGGTCAGAATTACAATTTGTTTAAGCCTACAACTTGGAGATACAATTGTGAAATATATGCCCCCAGGTACAAGTAGATGATTGATTCAGTACTAATAATTTTTTTGAACTTGCAACAGGAGCATCTGAGTGAATCTCCTATGCTAGGAGCAAGTATATAATCAATAAAGAGGCGTGGACTAGATTTTGTCCCCAAAAAAAAAGAGGCATGAACTTCACTCCCAAAGAAGAGATTGGAAAGCCAACAAAGATAGCAGCCAAGATAGTCTGCATGCTGCCGGAGAAGATTGAGGTAGCTGAACATGGATACCGTGGGGCCTTCTATTAGAAATAAAGTTGCTAGCATCTAGGCTTACCATGTGTAATTTTAAATATATTCGTAGAGGCTAGGGCATGTAATGATTTCAAACTATAGCTCTATTGTGATTAAACTTCCAGATGAGCTCGGTGTTGTATGACATTACTAAGTTCGAATTAATAATAAAGTTCATTGCAAAAACAAAAGCCAAGATAATCCAACTTTGCTAGAGAATCTGCTTAAAACTTTATTATTTATATAGGACGTTTCTGAGGGCATGCACATGCTTCTTGAGCTTAAGCTCTGAGCACTAAACAATCCAGTTTCAATTATTAGGAGAAAATCAGGAAAAAAAAAAGTGAGGAAAACAATATTGAAGAATCCAGTCTTTTCAGCATACAAAAGTGCCCATCGTCAAGATGTCGATGTTAATGCCATACTGAATTTTTGCAGCAGTTTATATTTCACTAGTTTTACTAAAAAAAATATTGATTTCTATTTTCTACCCATTATGCATCAAAGTTTTGCTCCTTCATATATAATAACAGGTGAGACATCAGAGGTACATCCATTTCTCCAGATAGTCCAGAGCAGATGGTTCACCAACACACTCCAAAAGAACATAGTTGCGACACCATATCAGGTAAACACATTTGATCCGGGTTATCAAGCGTCCATGTGTGAAAAATCACATGATAATATGTATGGAAATCCATAATCAATGACCAGCAATTAAGAATGATAACAGCCCATTCACTTCCCAGAAGCCCAAGTGTATATTTAACTGGCACTGGAGTATCATAGTACATTCTTTCTAACATTATTATATATATATATATATATATATATATATATATATTTGCAGACCTTTAGCTAAAAAGAAAAAAAAATAGTAAAATGATAGTGCATCATATATTAAATTGGAAAAGTAATTTTCATGACAACAGCAATATTTAAACAATACAGATAAATAAAGTCAGAATGTATAACTTGCTTCCATCAAATTGCCATTGGCAGAAATAGCTCATCTACATTTAGTAGTTGCACACAAAATTTAGGCTTCATATAAAAGCCTAGACATGTGACTAATTATGTTCAGTTATGGATCATAGCAATACCATAATCACTTTTAATTAAATTGATCAAGGTTAATCAACCTCTTCTTCTAACACTGGCATGTCAACCAGGCCAAGGACAATTAAGTTCATGAATCATGATACTAAATTTTGAAGAAAATTTGTGAAATTTCCAACTAATGTTTCTAATTTAAGAAGTTCAGAAATATCTAACCCAGTAAATTACTATCAATAACAAGTACAAATTTATTATTCACTAACAAAGATTAAAAAGAAAATCAAAACCACACACGAAAAATGGATTTGGCTCTCTAATAAATGTAGGTATAGTACAATTTAAGAAAGAAAACATTTAAGATGCATATCTAGCAAAAAATAATAAGAACATAAATTATGAGTGGCAAACCTCATAAGTCATGTTATCAGGATCAATGTTGTCTTGCCAAAAAACCTGCAATAATGCATGAAGAACAGCAGAACAGATGAATAAGTTACATTGTGATTATTAAACAGCTTTAGGGGAAGTAGAAAAAGGAATCCCAAGGTCCTGGATTAAATATAAGGAATAAGACTTGAAAATTTTTCATTTGCAGACAACATAAGAGTTATCAGACTAACATTATGATGCAAGGCATATTATAATTCACAGAATTCTACACTGTTTCCAGTGCTTATTATCGTCTTCATATTTCTCTTCTGTACTTGAAGCTCAAGTGATATTGGGTTATTCAGAAAATAATTTACCTATAATGCTTCATGGAAGATTTGAAGATAATATAGCTTCATACCTGAGAGCTGCTGGAATTATGATTACCCCGAATGCCTGCCAAAATGCAACAAAAGACTCAAACAATTAACAGTATGTCGAACCTCTATATAGATATAGTAGGAATATAATTCCACTGAAGGAAAATAAAAGAAAATAAATTAATATGCAAGCCATAAAATGGATGCAAATGCGGAAGAGATCTGCTCTACATAGACCAGGACACACTGATGGCATTGCATCACATGCCCTTGTAGCATGCACTCACTATCGGCATACAAGCCGCATGCATACTCATCATTTAGTAGAGGCAAGAGGGTGACAGAATAGTGTGGTCTGCAAGAATATTCCTTCTTCTTTTTCCCTTGACCATACACCAGATATGAGGAAAACCAATCATGCTATCTCTATATAAAAAAAAAAAAAGTTGGACGTACTCTCATTCGTCATTCATAGCATGAAACTCAAAATATATGAAGTAGCAATATTTTTTGACATGTAATAAGATAAACAAATGACTATGTTGGATGGTAGCGAATATCCTTGGGGCCCCCGCATCACTTGGCTATTTGATTCTGAGTTAATGATGATGTGCATTACCTAAGTGCTAAGTGTAAGCGCATGGTTTGAAAATAGTGGGTTAATGCTGAAACAAATGAGGGTCATAAGAAGGAAACTATGGTATGTTTAGAAAACAAATTTAATATAATTAATGTGAATTTCCTTCCATTGTCCCCATCATATATCTTGTTGCCACTTTGAAGTTTTCTGAAAAATAACAAACCATGTCTCTAGCCACACAATACCACAAGATTTTCCTATAAAACAATGTGTCAGTCAGAATGATTACATCCACCAAGAAATACACACACACTTGATAGAATTATACGACGAAGCATAGGTAAGTTTCCTTTCAATGATGGTTAGCATTAAAAGAATGTATTTATCCATCTATAGTACTAGCACTCACGGAGAAAAAAACAGTAGAAAATATTTTTCAGAGAAGCCATCCTCTCAGTTGGGAAAATCATCAAAAAGCCACAAAAGTTTCAGCCCAAATCTTTAGTGAATGCAAATGCACATGCAAAATCAAGACCCAAGAGTACAAAACAAAAACTTGTACCCACTGGCAGCCCACTGAATCCCCAGACAAAAACCTTTGAGATGGGAAGATCTTAAGAAAGCAGAAAGGCCTTGGTCCAAAGCTCAAACGTGTGTCGTTGAGAACATGCAAATCAGGACCAAGGAGAAGAAATTAAGGAGCAGGAGCCATTTGAGAGAGCACAGATTCATTGATTCCCCCATGACAAACCTTGGAAGGTCGGCCCCCCCCCCCCCCCCCCCCCCCCCCCCCTCTTGTTTTCCGCCGGCCCCCCGGTCCTCTATTGTTGAAGAGATCTTCTGCTCAGAAATGAAAGTTCCAAAGTTCCTGGAAATCCCAAAGGGCCTACCCCGGAGGCGGAAAAGCCCTCAAAGCCATGGGTCAGACCGGACTGCCTTGTAGGCCAGGCCAAAATCAAACGAACACGTGTGGACAGGCAAGGAGGAAAAAATCAGGAGGCCTTGACCACCAACAGTCTTGATGGTCTCCCACTGCTGAAGATCTCTCATCTCAACTTACTCTCTCAGCAACTGTTTCCAGCAACAAGCATAAAGCTCTTATTTCATTAATTTTAATTCCAAATTCGTGCTCAGGCTTGTAGCCTCTTACAAACTTATATAGAAAAATTAAAATATGAAGCAAACTAGTCCTAGAACTCCTCTAGACAATAACCTACCTTGGACATAGTTTATTCTAACGGAACTCAACCTAAAATAAAGGAAAGTAACTTAAATCACTTAAAGCAGTAAAAGTTTTACACAATTAGATAAAGACTATCCAACTAGATAAAGACTCATCTAACTAGACTTGGGATGCTAACACACTAATCCCATACTCCTACCTTCTACCCAGTACCATAGTTTAGGCCCCTTAAAGTGGCCTATTGGTTATTACAATGAAAACCCATGGGACCAAAGGCCCAACATGTGAAGAACCCAACCTAAAGCTTAAATCCACTAAAAAAAAAACCCAATTGTGTGTTCTATCTGCATCAGTTATGGGGTTTACTTTTCAGGGCTCACTCACGGAGGAGGGAGGAAGAATTGTCTCTTCACTTTGTAAGGTCAACGAAACCAAAGTTGCTCAATGCCCATCCAATTTGTTCAAGGAAGGTCTACTCAAATGGAAATTTGGGATTTTTTTAATACATACTATTTAACCATCCAAAAAAGAAAGTTTCAAAAAATCGTTGTTGTTTCAAGGTCAATCTATTCACTCGTCTAGATAAAAATTTTCCTTGTTCACTAATAAATCGACTAATTAAACTCATGTTTCTAGCAACTATTGCAGTAGGTAAAACAAATCAAGCAAAATATGCTACAAGCTCTGAGGACAATCAATATCCAACATAGACATTCATTACACTAATGGACTGATACCATCTCCCCCAAAACAGACCTACTAGTTGTAAAGAGTTAATGACAAAAGTCCACCATGTAAAAAGAAATAGTTCTTAGTAAATTCTAAAAATGCAAATAGATGATCTATGCATCCAATTGTTGACAGATCCAGTTGATACCAAATTAAAAACAGCTAGAAACCAGAACAAAAGCCATGCAGCTGTGGTTCCAATCAAAAGTTTAATCCCGCACATCAGCAGGGAAATTTAACCGTAGGGAAAATTTTAAGGAGCTAGCTTACATTCTTCGGGGCTAGTGTGGATGTTTACACCATCAGTTTCTCCTCCCTGCATAACAACAGGTGCAGTTTCTTCACTGTTCCTTGTAAAAGGGCTCTCCCAAGCCCTCCGACTTCCATCAATTCTCGGAACATAATCATTTACTTCATAGGCATAATATGAAGTGCTCCCAGGATCAGATAATCCAAATTTATATGAATTTGCATGCATGGACCAATATGTATTCTCCTGCATACAAAGCAAAACTAGAATTTAATTTTATATGAAAGCTTTTATTTAAAAGGCAATCTTTACGAAGCTGTGAAGGGGCGCAGAAAAAGGCTCATGAATTTCTGTAAGGAATGGACACTGGACCATCCAATTAAAAATACAGATATATGTGCAGATCAAAAGAAGCAGAAGAGTGTACAGAAATTATTGGATGACTATTCTTAGCAGATATTTAGAAAGCAACACATTTTCTTATGGATGAATAGATCATCTTAAAATAACGACCAGTGAATTGCATTAGAACTTTGAAGCTTCTCAACGTTTCACCAATATATATATATATATATATATATATATATATATATATATATATATATATCCTTTTTCTCCTCTTAACAAGCATGACTGTACTACGTATCTCAATGGAAAACCCGGAGGTGGGGGAGTCTGGAACTCTGGATTGCGTTGCGTTATGGGTTACAAACATTTCAGATTAATTGACAGACAAAGTAACCTGATCATGCATTTGCCCCGCAAGGGAAAAATCTGCCTGAGCATATGTTAGACCTTCAAACAAATCCATAAAGCTCTCCGTAACAGTATAAGGAAATCCGGTATTTATGTAATGAACCTCCATTTGTCGGTTCTCGTTCATTCTCAACCAGTCCTGCAATAAAATCTGCAGAAACCAAACGTCAAATAAAATGAAGAAGAATAACGACAAGCAGAGCTGCTTCCTGTGGAAAACAATTAATGAATTGGAAAGCTGCAAAGATCTCTAGATAGATAGCAGTAGTCCTCACAATGTTCAGGGGACCAAGTCCACTCAACAATAGCTAAACATCAGTTGCTTCACTATCAGATTCCGTTCTTCTGCAATTTCCTGAAGGAAAATTCAAAACAGATCAGCCAGAGAAATAAAAAAATCTACGATTACTCCTAACATAAGAGACTCCTATTTGCATTCCTTCATCATCCACGCTAAATCATTAAAGTTTTCTCTACAACATTGACCCAGCTTCGGATGAGAAGACAAATTATGTCAATAAACCAAGCTGTTACAGAAATCAAAATGAATTTTGAATATTTCAGTTGGTCGCAAGAGGAAAAGAAAGAAACGAAAAGCTTCGTCAACATCAATACCTCATATCAGACATTACTCGCAGGGCATGAAACTGCATTGATGCCACTCATCAGTTTTCTGCAACTCCTCAACCAAACAGAAGCAAAAATATTAGAATTCCAAGCAAACTAACGCTAGACATTTCAATAACATCTTTCTTGATAGAAATGCCAAGACGATCAAATAGTAATGCAACAAAGGCACCATTAATACCTCATTTAATAATAACTCTGCACATATCCGCAAAACTTCCCCCGGAATCCCGCGATCAGTCCACAAAAGAACTACACAACAGACAAAAAGAATCATATTTTCCGCCCAGAGAAGGAAAGAGCTTTCTAAAGTCTCATCAAGTACGATTTCTCTGTCTTCTGCATCTCTGCAATCTCTTACATAAAAACAAAACAAACAAACAAACAAAAACAGAACGAGAAATGGTTGTTTACCTTGTTTTCCGTCAAACTGCACCGAAATTCTCTCTGAGAAGTAACAATGCGGGATTCGACAGATCGTGGACGAGCAAAGACAAGAAAAACAAGAAAATGAGAATGAAAATAAGAAAGTGAAGAAAAATAAAAATGAAATTGAAAGCTCTGAAATTCTTGATGAGCAAAACCGAGAGTTATGCTTTAAGGACACACATTGATCTCTTTCGAGCAGAGGTTCTTCGCAAACAAACGGACGACCGAAGCTCTCCAGGCCGGTGACTTCTGAAGAGCTCACGAAAGCAAAGGGCATGGATTCCTGGTTCCGCTCCTCTCTCTCTCTCTCCTCTCTCTTCTCTCTCTCTCTTCATATTTCCTCACCTGGCGCTTTTATGCTGGAGTTGAGAGACACGCGACACCAGCCAGACGAGAAGACTCCGAGATCTCGCGACGTGTGAGATATTACGAACGACAATTTGGGGGGGAAAATGCTAAAAAAAGAAGAAGATAATTTTGGCTAAGGGGTAGGGTTATCCAAATTCGGTCCAAACCAAAAACAGAAACCGAAACCGAACCATTGATCAATCCGAAATCAAATCTTATTGGACAGCAATTGGATGGTATTTGTAGAGCTCAGTGAAAAATCAAAACCAAATCAGACTAATTGATAAGCTTGAACCAAACTGGAACAATAGAATTGAAATTGAACTAATTTGATAATAGACTGATAAAAGTTCATTAAACTAATATTTTATTAAATATTCATATAAGAAACCAACATCAAAACTAAACCAACCTAATAATGGTTTGATAGAATCCATTAAACAAACTTGTTACTATATATATATATATATATATATATATATATATATATATATATATATATATATATATATGGAAATTTTCACCTATCATCCAAAAATCATCTACCACCCAAATTACATAAACGTTAGTTAATGGACTGATGAGAAAAAGTTGAAATTGTGTGTAGACGTTTATACCCATTTCTTCTTCTTCTATGTTTCTTCTTTCTTTCTTCTTTGTTCTCTTTTCTCTCTTCTATGTTTCTTCTTTCTTTCTTCTTTGTTCTCTCTCTCTCTCTCTCTCTCTCTCTCTCTCTCTTGTACTTCTCCTCCATCTCCATTTCTTCTCTTCACTGATTTTTTTTTTTTTACATGTTCGTAGAAGCTTCTCGTTCGCACGTTACTTGTACTGCGATTTTGTTACTTTTGTAGAAGTTCTTCCTTTTCTGCCATCTCCAATCGGTGTAAGTTTCTTCTTTCATCTCTCTTTCCCTCCTCTCTCACTCTCTCTCATTCAGTACCTAGGTTTAGCAAATTTCGATCTAAAACTAATTATGTAAGTTTTCACTGTGTAGATTTTGTATCTTTGCTTTCATTAAATTATCCCCTAGTGACATCCGTCGTTACAGGAGCAGACTTTGATTCCCAGTGCATGGTAGACTTTTAATTATTCTCGTAAATCAAAAAGCTCTGTTTTTTCAATTGCTTCATTGTCTGTCTCTGTACAGAACATCCATGTTATTGGAGAAATCTAATATGATGGTTTCAATGTATTCTTTCTTTTTCAATTGCTCTCTCTCTCTCTCTCTCTCTCTCTCTCTCTCTCTCTCTCTCCTGGATAAGTTCTCTGGAAATTGAGAGGAATTCAAGAAAAAAAAAATCTGTTGTCTCCACACTCTCCTCTCATAAAATGCAGCAATTCTATAATGGTTGTCCAGCAAAGCTCAATCAAAGCCAAGGATTCCTTCGTGGTCTTCATCTCAAGAGGAAGATCTGGGTTAGCGCCTTGAAGCTAAACTCTATGCGGCTGAACAAAAAAGGTATTTATTATTATCTTAAAGTTTGTCTTCTTGTTCGATTTTCTAGTTTTTGGCTTTTTTTTTTTCAATTATTCCGGCAGCTTTCAGTTGAAGAAAGCTTCGGATGCGAGCGAAGAATCGAAGTTTCTTAGGGAATGAATAAGAGCAAGGAGTAAAATCAGTCATGATTGTTTGATGTTTGCAGAGGAGACAGAGATAATCAGAGATTTAGGTGAAAAGAAGGAATTTTTTTACAAAAAAGGTATTATTGTCATTCAAGTATTTTCTAACGACTAATATCAACAACTAACGGCTCTGTTAATTGCTTTTGGATCTTTTTGATATAGGTATGTCTAACTTGGATGATAGGTATTTTTTTTAACAACTTGGGCTGTAGTTGATTTGATCAAATCTTTTTAGGTGGTAAGTGAAAATGTCTCATATATATATATATATATATATATATATATATATATATATATATATATATATATATATATATATATATATATAACCAAAATTGAACCAAGAGTAGACCGATAAGAGCCCATTAAAGAAGCCCAATATAAACCCAAAACTGAACTAGATCGAAACCAGATCAAACCGGCCTGTTGACACCCCTACCAAGAAGTACTTATGGCCACACAATTGTGTTTAGTTATTGGTGATACACTATTTGTGATTTTTTTAACGTCACGAGATAAATCTAAATCATCTATTTTTATGAATTTTTTTACTTCAATTGTTTGTTTCAACTCATAAATGAGGAATACACGGCTAGAGCATTGGTAGACATGCAACATTAGCTTATAGAGGCTGTACACCAATACTTAAAAGGTAATGGATAGAACTAGACTTTGAAATTTGACATGTGACTAACATAAACTATATCATCTTTATCGAATGGTCATTTGTCCACATGATGGAATATGAGTAAAAGTTCTTAGGTCTGCCTATTCATAAAATTTAACCTATTTAATCCATCATATAGCAAAATAAAGAGATATTCTCTAGATTTACTATACCAAGAATCCTAATCGGAGAAAAAAAATGAAATAAAGAAAAATAAAAAGGGAGTACAAAATGAACTATGTTTTTTTACATTCTTTCACATAGGTCGTGAAATAACACTTTAACCCTTCTTTAATTTGAATAGAAATCACATAACCAGCCAAAGAATCCTTAACCATTTTTTAGTACAACCTGACATGTGCTTTGCACTAGAATATGTATTTTTATATCTTTTCTTCGGTGGTAAAGATTTTCGTATAACTTGTACGAGACTACAAAATACATGAAAAATCCACACACATAAACAAGCACACAGGAATAAAATATTTAAATATTTAAATAAAAGGATTTCTCTTGTTTTTTATCTTTAAATATTAAAAAAAAATTCTGATCATTATTAATAAAAAAAAATGTGGATCTAGAACCTAATAACTAGATTCTTCATCCAAAAAAAACAAAAAAACAAAAAAATCTTGAGAAACAATACCAAATTGCATTTATAACCTACTAATGCATATAGGAATGTAATAAAGAATACACTCATACAACAATTATGTAATCTCAAAATAATTTAATATAATGAATAATAATATGTGATTCCATTGTCATTTAATATTTAAACATCACTTTCATATTTAAAACATAAAAATAAGTTAGAAAATATTATAGTAAATGGTATTATAATAACATTTCTTATAGGTAAAACATTCATGTCACAATGACTCCTATGATTCCTAAATTGCACCAGACGTGTTTGACTCCTCCCTTTAAACAATTGATAATTCGTAGACAAGATTAAAGTAATCTATATCTGCCAATATCGATTCGGATCTTTTCACAGCCAATGAATGTATGCCACGTCTATTTCGAAGTACAAAAAAAGCTGTGCATAAGCTTTTTCATTTCTTCTTTTTTATTTTTATTTTTCAATGCGAGTGGGCGCATAGGCATCCAATTAGGGTGGATAGGGTCATCATATCACACCTCCTTCTTCTAGGCACAAGTACACAACCTTTCAAAAAAAAAATTCACATAAGAAAATCATTCAATACCACTTCATCAATCATGGGTAAAATTGGGAATGACAAAAACAAAACCCTTCGCCTTGCAACTATATTAGGGTAACATAAAGAGCATAAAAACAATGAGCTGTGGCCGCTAGGTGTTTTTTTAGCATTGGTTACCAATTTTGCCCTTTAGTTTAGCAATTGGGACTAGTGTCTTCAATTTGAAAAAATTATCTTTTTTTTTTTGTGTACAATGAGTTAACTATATATTAATATATAAAAGTGCAATGATGGTCGTAGATCAACTAGTTGTTTCTTGTTAGGGGCGAGTATCACACGAGCTTGTAAGTCAAACACGGAACGAACTCTGTCTACGCAACAGAGCAACCTCAATATATCAATGAGTGAAGGGCCCGTCGAAACGAGGGGAGCTTTGATGAGAGCTTAGGACCGAAGGTGGCTTTGCTTAGTATATAAGCTGATAAAATACACAGCAGATACAGTAGAGCACATGCGAAAAAGAGCTTATTAAGAAGACAGCAGAAACGAAATTAAGAAAAAAAAATTATTGAATTTGCGTTTTAGTATTAAAACAAATAATATTTATTCATTCTATTCATTTTTTTCGTTTGTTGAGACAACTTTAACCTACCATTCATTCTTATGTATGCTAATTTAGTTTTCATTTCCTTTTGCTTACCAAACCAACCATAATCAGTAAAAATTCAAACCAAATCTCAACCAAAAAATCAAGTAAGTCAAAGAAAAAAAAAATATTTGAATGAAAATGTGATATAAAACATTATATTGATATGCAACCATCCCCCACCCAAAAAACATTCAAATACATATTTTAGTTTTAAGTGAACAAATTCATTGGGAAAAAAGGTAAAAATTTATGTATACAATTGATACTAAATATGGTCAGGCAGACATAAATGTTCATCTTCAATACCCAAAACACTTGCTCTAAAATGACCTCAAAGGGAATTAAAGGGAAGGGAATTAAAATTTTTAAACTTAATGAGAAAACTTTTGTAATCAATACAACTAGGGGTGTCAACAAGCCAACTAGACCAAATCGGCATCAGTTTTATAGGGCCTGATCGAAACATTTCCATTAAGAGTTAGGGTTGGGTGGGTTGCACTGTGCACATTAATTAACGGTCTAGTCCGGTCCGATTTTGGGTTATTATCAGGCTTTGCTTACGGGTTGTTATCGTGCCGACTCGAGTTGAAAACCCAGTAGAAAACCCATTAAGCTCGTTCAGAAGGCTGAAGTAATGAAGTTAGGGTTTAATATTCGGTCTAAATCGGTCAAGTTCGAGCCATTATCCGGTTCGAACTCATTCAGCAGATTTTAGATTAACCCAGACCAAAACGAGACCGTAGGATATGCCATACCTCAACCTGAATGATGTACGATAACAGTTCAGTTCAAATTGATTTTGGGTTATTTCAAGCCGACTCAATCCAAGCTACCAGGGACTATAAAAGTTTCTTTTTTCAGGGTTGAAAATTTTCATTCTTTTTTTCTTTTTTTTTTAAATTCCTAGTAACCAATATGAGTTTAAATTACCTCCCAAAAAAATATAATTAAAATAAGACAAAACAGTGGTGTTAATGAGAAAAAGACTCTAAAGAATGATTTTGATTTTTTTATTATGAAAACAACATTCAAGAAAATCAAAAGGGCACAAGTTTTTACTTTCCGGGGAAAAAAAATCATTGCTAGAAAAGACATTATAATCAATAGTATTAAAGAAAGACATTGTCTTCTTTTCAACAAAATTTGTACCTTAATGCTTTTCCTATATCAAGCTTACATTCTAAATAGAAGTACTCTTGTCACCTTTCTTTGCTTCTAAGAACTTTTGGTAACTACCCAAGAATATGGTTGAAACGTGAGTCAAGACAAATCGGATCAGTCCAAATTAGTTGAATCAGTCATGATGTCTAAACCAAAACTTGGTCTAATTCAAACCAGATTCATATTGGTTGACCAATCCGAAATACCACATTGACCATTATATATAGTGTTTGGTGTGAGTGGGTGGCCCACATGCCACCTCAGACATTCATTTTGTAATCTACTTAAGAGAATTATTGGCATTAGATCTTAGGGACGCGTGGCACTTAGACTTATCGTTCATCTTTGAGTGTTATTCCACATACATAAAGGTTGAACGGTGATGGTGGAAAATCGATCCCTACACTACAAGTATGTTGATTTTAGTTCCACAAGCTAACATACCTTTGGAATGGATAGAAATCATCTCATGTCTCTCATACTGGTATGAGGAAATTCAGTGGTTATCATCTATTCTGCACACATATCAATACATCAGTATTTACGCACATTGGATGACAACCACTGGATTAATTTCCTCATGCCAGCATGAGGGGCATGAGAGGATTTGAATCCCTTCGAAATGGTGAAAAATCTTACATTTGGACCAAAGGAATTGATGAACCAAGGAACCACACTTTGATTGGTTTGGAAAGCTTAGCTCCTTGGAGGCTCAAGAGTTGAGCCTATTTAGTATTCATCAACGGGTCAAATTGAGAGGACAAACCACATTTTATTATTCAATGTTTATGCTGGTTTTTACACAAATCTTTCTTGGTAAGGACATAAATCTTAGTTACATTATCATTGTTAGGAATTAACAACGCACCAGAAAAGCAATAGCAAAAAAAAAAAAAAGACGAAAGAGAAACATAACACAATGATATTACGTGATTCACCTACATAATATTTATGAACTATATGCATGGCAGAGTAATCAATCACCGATTCCATTATTCTGAAGAAAAAGTTACAACACTCAATATTCTTTGTACGAGATTGCACCCTATATATAAAGAAACCATAAACCCCGATAGTACAAAATTGTCTCTAGTAAAACCGTCTCAAGAAAACAATGGCAAAGTGAACAAACGCAGGACAAGGAGATCAAGGGACATCAGAGGAACTCGAAGTTACTAAACAAAGACAACACCATAAGCGCAGGCTTAGGATACTTCTTTATTAAGGAAAATATCAAGCTTCACACATAACAGTCATTTATTGCCAGAGGATTTTAGTGTGAGGACAACGGTCCTACACCTCTTATAATTCCGGCACCTGTAAGCGATATCAGACACCTGATTTTGTATTGAAACTCTCTCATCTCTGATCATGTAGACCATTTTATTAATAAAATTATCCCACGCATGATTATAGGAATCGAGGATACAATTCGATACGGTTTTTTTTTTAATTTATTTGTGACATGTGTCAAGCATCTAAAGAATCAATTGACATGTGTCAATTATTTGATAATAATTGATGTGACATGAAAAATTCTCCCACAAAATTGGAGTGGCATAAACGATTCCCCTCACATACTATAGAAACCCTTCTTTCTAAAATTATAAGGAAAGATACAAACATATTAAGACCATCCATGTCTCCCAATTCCTTGCAGAGATTTGGTTCATATTCTGATCAAATATCTCCACCTGAACTGCACATGAAATTAAATGATCCTACGGCCAGTCCAATGATTCCAATCCAATCATTGGCTTTATTCTAAATTGTGGGACCCACTTATGGAACAGTCCAAAACAAGTAAGAATATAAACCACGTTTTGGGAATCATTTTAAATTAATTTCTAGTTGGAAGCCGTTTTATTTCAGTTGCACTTCGCTAATAAGACGGAATCGTAATAGGTTTCTTCACGTGAGGCGAGACGATAAATTAGAGTTCTTTGAAGAAAAAAAAACGTGATAAATTAAAGTGATGGGCTCGGATTAAATCGGACGATAAAGTTTCAATCTGGATGGAACCAGTAGATGGCCCACAGTACGGACGGTTGGGATTGAAGCAGAGCAAATTTGATAACGGAATCGCTTGTCTTTTACAAAAGATGGAGAAGGGAACGCTTTGAGTGTACGCAACAACTTTACAAATTTGACGACCTTTTGACGCATCGGGTTTTTAAACTGGCGCCGTAAAGAAATTGTACTTAAATCGTAATATTTGTCATTCAGATGAAATTACACAAATATCCATTTCACCAATGATTAATGGGCCTCTAGATCCATCTCAGTTGGCTCTGCTTATTCCAGATCCACATTCTTTTCTCTAAGAGTTTCTGATGGAGAGGTGTCGTCCCATTGGATGAACGACACCTGAGGCTTGGGTGCATTTAAGCCTCCATTTCGCTGTCAACTCTGATGGAGGGCTCAGATTCACCCGAGCTCCAGGTATCTCGTCCATCCAATGGGACTGTCACCTCTCCTCCAAAAACTCTTGGAGGAGTGGATTTGAATCCGCTTATTCCACCCCAAAACATCAATTCTAGACTGATGTAGTTGGTTTAAAAAAAATCTCATTTTAAACACACCACTACTAGAACTCTTGTTTTGATGTAAAATTTTACATATAATATTTTATTTGTAAAAAAAATTTAATATTTATTTCCATTAGGTAAAAAGAGATGAAGTTCTTTTTCCATCTCTTTAGAGATCACTATATTTTATTCCTTGAAAATAAACATTGAAATTGTTTTTTATACATATAAAACGTTACACATAAAATTTTACGATCAAATTTTACATCAACAAGCGAAGCCTAAAGTGAATTAGTTCGCTTCACTATGAGTTTTTTACCCATCATTTTCATTTATATTTGTTCAATATATCAATGATAGATATAGAAATTTCACAAACTAACAAAATTGTACCAAAATCCCTACCCGACTTCTCTCTCATGTCAGTTGAAGTCGAAACCCAGATGTGATCGAAATCAATTATGCCACCTCCTTGGAGGGGTTTCTCTCTCTCTCTCTCTCTCTCTCTCTCTCTCTCTCTCATAGAAGAGGTAACCTACTGAGTAGGAAACCTTCTTGTGTTTTCTTTTGGGAGAAGGATCTAATCATTGCCGGTGTTTTCATGAATATATATTCCACTTCAATAAAATGAGAGTACTAGAAGAACCGATGCATTGGGAGGAAAATACAGATTGCCATCATATACTTTCTTTCCCCTTCTTTTAAGGGGCAGGTGGACTTGTTTATTCCGATGGCTACAAAAGGGCCTATTTAGGAGATTGCAATGAATACCTTTTGGCTTGTGCAAACAATGAAAGTATTTATTGGAAGACATTGTATGATTGAAGCTGGGGCAAGTGGCCAACCAGGCATATATATGTGAAACTTGTATGCCAGCAGTGAAAACGAGAGTATAAAAAATACTTGTTACCGATCACTTAGAGCATAGAGAGGAAAAAGAAAAACAGTCCAGGTTTCAAAAAAGAAAAAGAATTCAGGTTTCAAGGAAGAGAATGATAGAGACATAAGTACATGCACTTTCTTTTCCCTTTTATTATTAAAAATTGTGTGCAATCGTAATCCGTATATAGTCGTATTTTTCATAGGGAGAGAGAGGAGGATGTATAATAACAATCCTCGCTCACTAGAATAAGTGTCGACATTGATCATGTATGTATATGGTCATGCATAAAAATATTATTTGCAACAAACAAGAGTCATGGTCATTGATTATGGCAATTATCACATAAGACTTATATACTATCATTCTTGAACACTCTAGAGTCCAGCCCTTCTTTTCTTTTCCTTTTTTTTGGAACTATTCTAACTACTGTGCCCAGGCTGCAGACTATGCTACAGCTAAACTAAAACAACCAAGGGAGAGGAAAATGGTATATTAGACAGGCTAGGATACATCAGCACACATACCAATGTATCTCAAGTCTCCCTCCAATGTTAGGTTGGCGGGCTGGCTGGTTGGAGAGGATTTGAATCGCCTTTGGCACTCAATGTGACAAGAGGTTTTGAAACATTAACCTTTTGGGCCTTTTCCACACCCACTGGTCCACTACCTAGCTACCATTGCACAAAACAATGGTTCATCATTCTAGCCATTTGTCGGAAAATAATAATTTAAGTAATTTATGAAATTAACTTATTGACAAATGATCACCTTTAAAATCCCTTAGCGAAGTGTTTCACAAACTCTCCTCTCCTAGTGACAATCATGTTTATGATGAAATAGGATTAAGATTTTTGTTCTTGCTCTCTATTTATTGTTTATTCAAAATCGCCAACTTGGATAATAAAAAAAATTTATAAAAAAAAACCTTTTAAAATCATAGTGTATAAAATATAAAAAAAAAAAATTTGTATGCAAGTTTATGTCTAATTGAGTAAGAAACACTCTTTTTTTCTCGAGGGGTTGACTTCTTTACTTTGAATGCAATAAAATACTAAGGGTGTACTTAGAGTATTAATTGTATTTTTGTGATTAGGATGGTGGGGAATTCAATGAATAGTTGCTTGATTATAAAAGCAATAAAGGAAAGGTTTTAGGAATTGGGATTGGATTGATCGTTGTGGATTGAAGGCTGATTCCTAATCCTAATATCATTTTCAGTGATTTTTGGTCGATTCCAATTTCAATTCCAATGAATACCTCATAGTTGAGTGCAAAAGCAACGAATGCAAGGATTTAGGAAACTGGTAATAGACAAGTAGATTCGGATTAGAATCAGCCAAGCCTGATTCTTGATCTTGGCACCGATTTTGATGACTTCTAACCGATTTCAATCTTATCAGAATTAGTTTTGAAAGAGATCGATCCCGATCCTCAAACCCATTACTAGATCCTTGAATGAAGGTGGACTTATTGAGCTCTAATCCATTGTTACACTAGCTATTATATTAGCATCTATTAATAAAAATTTGCATGGACTAATACAAACTCAAACCCCAATCCTGGAATAATTATCATACCTTTTTTCTTTTTTTTTTTGGGGTAAGAATTATCATACCTTTTAATTAAAGAAAATATTATTTTTATATAGAAAATATAAGCTTATATTATAAAGCAAAAAATAAAATATTCAAGTATGCCATATCAGCACATCCTTTAGAAGTGACAACTTTTACCAAATTAACCCTTACTAATGTGGTATTGCTATATTAAATCCAAGGTTCTAAATCTAGATATCAATCGTATCTAAAATCGATCTGGATTGGATAACCGGTATATGGATCCAATACAAAATGACCACATGACCGATACTATATATAATAATAATTAAAAAAAATCAAGATCAATAAGGTCGAAAATCAATCCGATACAAATAGCTTGAACTATGATTTGATTTACAGATATCAACTGGGGGAGGGGGAACAAAAATGGTGGTTGAAAAATAAAATAACTGAACTTTCTTCTATAAACAAAGAGGATTGATCATCTCACCCAAAAAAAAAAAAAAAAAAAAAAAAAGGAATTATAACAAAAGTGATGCCAAAGTGGATGGAATTCAAATTTGTTGTTGGAAGAAAAAGCCAAAACCACATCCTCATACCTTAGTCATCTCCCATTGGCAAGTGGGGCAACATGGCAGTTGTGTCGGTTGGGATTCGTTAGGACAAAAGACACCAGTGACACCATATTTAAAGGAATAAAGAGGTAACATTGCATCGGAGATCTTGTTTATCCCTGTCAACAAATCCCAAGAAAGACATGAACAGATAGTTGTTTTGCTTCAGAACTTATGTGGATTCCTAACTTTGAGAGCCATTGTTAATGCCAAAAGCAGAGGTGGAACTGGTAAAGGCAAAGCATTCCATCTTCTTCGCTTCATAAATAAATTAATGTGGACTCTGTGGAATCTGGGTGGAGAGACGTAAAAGTCAAGAATCATGAGATCTTAGAAAACCCAGAGAACAAGCAAAGAGAAGCTACTGTTCTCTGCTACTTTTCGCCGAACAGGTGGTGCCCATGCAACTACATTTTTGCATTGGCTTGCCTTGTGTGTCTGTCACGGACTCAAACTTCTCTCCCTTCTCAATCCTGGCCAGCTTTGATGAGGGTATTGGGTTCAATTCTTTTTCAATATTATTATATATTGTGCAACCAGGTCGGATTTTGTTTCCTTTTCTTTAAACCTCACTCCAATCCTAGACTCCTAGTCCCTCTACCTCAGGACTGATCTAGCCCAATCATTCCGGGC
This sequence comes from Protea cynaroides, assembly GCA_028583415.1. Lineage (NCBI taxonomy): Eukaryota > Viridiplantae > Streptophyta > Magnoliopsida > Proteales > Proteaceae > Protea > Protea cynaroides. The sequence continues at coordinate 65,534,751 of CM053269.1, read as the reverse complement.
TCATTCAGCGTAAACCTACTCTGTAAATTGACCCTGTCTCACATCCATCCCAATCTAGAATATAATAATATATAATTGTGTATTATATATTTATATACACAAGGCCTGGCTCAAACAAAGTCCTAAGTCAAAGCCTGACCCAGTCCTATCTAGGATCTAGAAATCTGAACTCTGGCCAAACGCTTGTACCGAAAATCCTAAACCTGGCTCTGTCAGGTTCAGGGCGAGCTCGGATTTAGCTGACAATGGACATTCATTTCTTTTTTTTCTTTTTATTTTTTTTGTGGGCTGTAATCAAGATTCAAGATTGATTTTTTAGAAAATATTAGACCTACCCAGGTCATTTCGGTTTCCTGTATAACCCAACTTCCAGAGAGGTCCCTGTTGAGCCAAGCCATTCTTATCAAGTGAGTTTCTATCTTGAACACGAACCAGCTGGAAAGCTTTATCCCAATTACATGTGGTTTCGATTATCAAAAATTACATGGGGTTATTTATATGAATTTTTATCCTCCAATCAGTACTGTTCAATGTCATTTGAAACAAGACTTAAACGAAATTCTCATTGGATCTTAAACATGAACCAAAACAACCAAAATAGCAACTAAGTGATTTGCTTGAGATCTAGACCTGAGTACTTCCATGTATAATTCAGCCAAAAATGGGTCCTCAAAAAGTTGGAATGAATCTGAATTGGTTTCAAAATTTCAGAAAATTTGAACTTGCGAGGTTCTAGGATTCGTGAATAATTTGGCCCAAAAGATACGTACAATGGTGATATGGTAAGTACGTCAATTATGGCCAAGATTAGTGAGTATCTCTAGAATGAAACCATGTTTTGATATGTAGAAATTAGAAGGGTGACATTGTAATCTTGACCGTGTGGGTAATTTGAAAATAGTTTATACTAGTAATCTCTCAAACTTGAGAATTAGATTCAACCATATACCTTCTCATATATTGATATTGCTTTGTATTTTATTTTCCACTAGATTTTTAAAACCTTATTTTGCAACTTGATCAGCTCTATCTTGATTGAATTTGAATGTGAGCAGCAGATCTTTAGGTCTACATTTTACAAAATTTCTGGATTCAAATTCTCTCATGCCTCTCATGCTTGTATGAGGAAATCCAATGGCTATCATTCACTATTCGCTTATACCAATACATCAATATGTGCGCATAGTAAACTATAGCTACTGGATTTCCTCATGTCGGCATGAGGGGCATGAGAGGATTTATTACGCTATCCATTCTCCTTGTGACAAATAGTTGTGCAGTTTCTCTATACATGTTAGACTAAAAAAAAAATTCACATATACTTATATGAGAGAGAATATCGTCCACACTGCCAACTCAGAGATCATTCGTCCTTTTGTTAAATTTCTCATGCGGACCGAGGCTCCCACACTTCACATACATGTCTTTTTCTCTTCTTTTTTTTGTGGTGAAAACTTTACATACAGCAACATCAATGATGTTGGAAATTTTAATTCCCCTCTACGTATTGTGAAACCCTCTTCTACTATTGAGATCTTCCATTTGAGACTTTGAGCACAAGATGAAACAACCCCAATCATTTCATGGAAAAGCTCTTCACCAACCAGGTTGTCCACTTCGTACTTACACATTAATCGTTGAATTCAACAAAATCTGTGGACTACAGCTTCTGCAAAAACCTTTCACTGTCTTTGTCCACCATCAAATGACCAAACCTCTCCTCGGTCCCCGCCTCCGGGCCCCCCTTGGCGGGCGGCGACTGATCCCGGCCCTTGGATCGGCGGCAGGAACCTCCTGCCGCAGGAGACGATTTGGATCCCCATCAAATGAAACTCTCACTTCCTCTCCAGTATCAGTCTATTATCTCTCCACCGTCAAATCCTTAATGGAATTAAGGAGAAACTATATTTAAACCCCCTCTTCTTACACTGGTCACACCAGTATTGTTAAGCAAAGAGTCACCTTTAAATTATCTGACTTTCAGTTTCTGGCATACTGTACCCTTCATTATTGGTACGTGAGCATACTAAATCAAAATGCCTAGTTGAAAGTATGCATTCTATGAATACAATGCTTGAAGGTCTGCCATGAATTAAATCAGATGAGACTAAGTATGATCCATGAGTACACCTGCATTGTTGATTGATATCAACTTCATTGACTGTGAAGCTATCTAGATAGAGAGGGTCAAGAGACTGAAAAATGCCAGCAAGCATCAAGAACCTTGAGGTAGAAAACATAACATAAGACCATCCATTTAAAGCGTGTCAACCTTCAGAAGATTATTAGCTCCCTTCCAAAAGCAGGAAGAAAAGTTTCCCTTGAATTCCAAATAGACAAGTTAGAAGAGTTCATCCATATTGGATTAGACGTCCTGGAATAAAAGAATCATTCTGTCGAGAGCCCAACCGTTCCAAGTTTGAACAAAATATAACCAAACCTTATATCCTATCTACATACTAAAGTATCATTGAGAACGAACCATCAATCCAGTATCACAAAACAGATCTCCATGAGAGAGAAAAAAAGGCAATAGATGAACGCAAAATTTAGGAAGTCTTACCAATTTTAATAAAAGAGTAACAACCATTACAGATATCTTTGAGGAAGAACTCCTTGAAGACATCCCGAGCAACCTCTCCTTAACATATCAAGTTTATGGGTACTAAAGAATCCAACTAAAATCGTAAAATGGTTTGGGAGAAACTCCCTCCCTCTAAAACTAAATTATTCAAAAGGACAAAAATTCGGCAGGAGAAATTCTCATAAATAACTCAATTTAACTTTTTTCATCACCATCAAAGACTACGAGGTAGGGTACGATGAGATCATCAAATTAGCCTCCACCAGATCCGTACTTCTTTCCAAAAACAATCACCTGCAGCTTGTCATAACCAGCAAGCACACCAGCACCTGCCACTGCACGGAGAATGTTAGCTCCGGCACCCTTGAACAAGGACTTGGGTCCCTCATTCTTCAAGATCTGTTGGAATGCATCCAATGAGCTCTTGTACTTGACAGCTTCACCGGAGGTCATCATCATTCTTCTACGGACAGTGTCGATAGGGTAGGATGCAAGACCAGCACCATTCGTGATGAGCCAACCCAATGCAAAGCTAGCAAAGAAACTATCCTGAAATCATCAAAACGCCATTGGCAATTTATAAGCATTGAGTTGTGAGCAAAAAAATAAAGCTGAACAATAATAGAATGATGCAACAAAAAAAAACAATACAACAAAATTTGAAATTTGTAAGCATCGAGTTGTAGGGGTAAAAAAGCATGCATAACAATAACATCGGTAGATACAAAAAAATCAGCTTCCTGAGTAAAACATGTAGTTTAAACACAACAAATCCAGAATTTCTATTATTGTCTACAGGATTTTCATATAGAATCATAAATGGCTTTTACATCATTAAATGACCAGACAAATAAAAAGTGCCATCTGCATCGGGAAGTGCATGTAACTACAAATTTCATGAACACCCTTTGGTGGAATATTCAGTAATTACCACAAATATTTCCAATTGCAAGGCAGTCAATGTAAGCCATCAGATTACAACGCTTCAAGTAACATACCAACAATATATCATTGCCAAACAAACAAAAAACACTACCATGCATCTCTCCATCTAAACAAGTGAAGCACGAGTTACTAACCTCTAGAGACCCAGTAAGAAGAACTGGCTTCAAAGAATCATATAATCCGAAGTAGAGACCACGGTAAACAATGATTCCGACACATGAGATGTTGAATCCACGGTAAAGACCAGCAATACCATCCGACTTGAGTGTCTTCCTGTAGACATCAATGAGACCATTAAATTGTCTCTCTCCTCCTTTCTTTGCTGCCTTAGAATCATTAGCCAGACGGGTTCGGGCATAATCTAGGGAATAGACAAATAGAAGGGATGAAGCACCAGCAGCACCACCAGATGCCAAATTGCCTGCAAACCATGTCCAGTATCCGTCCTTGTCTTTCTTGAAGTTGAACAACCTCTTGAAGTAATCCTTAAAAGCGAAGTTCAAAGCCTGCACAAATTTGAGGTATTACAAAATGTTTTCCTGTCAAAAAAGATCCAACAGCACTATAGTAGAAACATATCCAACCTGCGTGGGGAAATAACGGATGACATTGGCAGTGTTCCCTCTCCACAATGCTATCACCCCTTCATCCTTCATTGTCCGGCTAAAACAGTCCGCAATACCTTTGTAAGGCTCAGACAGACGACCAGCCTTGATCATTTCATCCTGGTTCTGAATCAGAAGCTTAACACGCTCAATAGGTGCAGCAGCTGTTTTAGATACAGCTGCAGATACTCCACCCATAAGGAAATCAATGGCAAAGTTGGTGAAGTTTCGCTCTTTGGGGGCTTGAACAAAGATTGGTGAAGTGGCAGAGGTAACCATGGACAGGTCAATGTTCCCATTGCATGACTGTGTCAGTGGGGACTGCAAACCCGCATTGCCATAATTACCGTAGGAAAAATGCCTCTGATACATAGCAGCAGGTCTGTAGAACCCCCCATGGTGTGCCGGCGCATCACAGGAAAGGCTAGACCTAAGATTTAGCTGTCCATAGGCCTTTTGAAGGACCGTTGGGTGCTGAGGCTGATCACCAGCCATCAGATCTTGCAAGCTGAACACCTTGCAAACAGAATCCCCTGATAAGAGAGAGCAACATTTCACAGAATTCTAACAGTTCAGTAAATTTTATCAAACGTAAGTAAGAAGACAAGGGACTATCATTTTCTGTCCAAACATTGCTTGGTCCATGAAAAACAAAACCACCCACCCACCCCCACAAGAAAACAAAAAGAAAGAAAGATTACAATCCAAAAACCAGCAACAGCATACTAAAAAGTAAAAATAGCTAGATATTAAAAGAAACTTAATCCTGGTTCAACATTATCAGTAAAGGATAATAAATATGCAGCCAAAGATAAGTTCCAAAAAAAGGCATAAAATGATATAATTTGAAAATATATATATATATATATATATATATATATATATATATATATATATATATATATATATATATATATATATGCATAAAATGATGATCAGCATAGAGATGAAAACTAAAAGTAACAACTATCTGAACAAGTATTAACAAATTCAAGCAATAAACAGGGAATTAATAAGCACCAAGAAAACACAGTACAGTAATGTCACCCATATTCAAATCTGCAATCAGCTTCAAGATCAAGTATTATAGGAGAAATTCAAGCAAAAGTAGCATGCTACTATAACATTCCATAGAAATTGCAGCTTCTCACCACATTGACCTATTCCAAATCCTTTTCATTTGTACGTAAACTCATACAAAAACACAGAAAACAATGATGAATCAAAGTAGCAATGAAAAAGTTAAAGAATAGTTAATAGAGGAACGAAAATAATTACACGGTAAACCCATTCAACATGAAAAACCAAAAAAATAAGGATTGCATACCAATACAACCTGTACGAAGGCAACTTAAACACCACAACCAATTAATTTAAAGAGCTCAGAACAAAAGGCTTTTAACTTAAAGCAGACACAACCATTTGCATCTGATATTAGGTTCTCGTTGCATTCATATAATGAACAGAACGTTAATTTGGCAAAGATGGACAGGACAACCACATTGAGCCATAAACCCCTAACCACAAAGCATTATTTTCAAGACCAAAATTGAAGGAACATAACATTTTCGGTTGTAGAGTTTGGAAATCTTGAGGCACAATAAGGAGGCTCAGCTCCTCTGACCTTCTGCTGATTTGCTGATACCAAACTTTCTGGTTCTATCAATAGAATGACACAAAACATTGGATAGAACTATTTGAAGGCCAACCTGAAGGCAATATTCAATTATCGAATTTTACTGGATCTTTGATTTAATCAATCAATATGCAAGATCAATACAAGAGAAATACAAGAAACCAGATCAGCAAAACATGCTTTTAAATCTGTTGTACTCTCACAGAGGTCACATCATTCTTCTAACTCTAAATCCATAAATCAGTATATAAACAGAATGAACATCCACTCTAATAAACAATGCCTTATTGTAGTAAATTGAGTCGCTTTGAACTCAGTGACTCAAAATATGTGTACTAGAGTCGTACAAACCAAACAGCAAAGTCAAGTATAGAAATGACATGAAAATAAAACAGCAAATTCTCAATAATAACAAACGAATACAGCCTGGAAGTAATAAAAATCATATAAATAAGATTCAATAGATCTCCTTCAAGCTAAAGATAGATAATGCCAGATAAAAAATGTATCAGAACTCAGATCTATGAAAGGAAAGCAAAACCAACGTATGAAAATGCATCCAATGTCCTAACTACAGCCTGAAGAGCACAATGATATTGATCCAGATCCAAGAATGATAAGAGGGACACGGGGAAAGCTTCTGTCTTTTAATCAAAGACAAGATATCGAACAACCAAAGGGACTTTCTAATGGATCTCAGCAAGTAGTTCCAATTTCTAAGAAATTTGAAAACACCATATGCTAAGAACCCATAAAAATAGAAAGACAACAAAAATAGGAAGAGCTAATATGGAAAGGGAACAAAAGAATTGAGCGAAAGGTAGTTATGCAAAAAGAGATGTAAAAGAACAGTCCTTTTAGCAGATCCATGGATGAGAAGGAGGAAAAGCCCATCTTTTTAATGAAATAAAAGGGATCCACCCATCCAACTGACCTGCTAGAGGATCTATTGTGCAAGCATTTCTAATTCAAAGATATAGGACAGCAGCAAGATCTAGAACCCTAGAAAATAGAAATACCTAAAAATGGAAAAGGCGCAAAGTGATAAAGCGAGAAAGTTGTGGAAAACTAGATCTATAACAACCGTGGAATTTAAGAAAAGCTCAAGCAGATAACACTACCGGCGAGATTTCTTCACAGAAAGCAAAACAGTAAACAATTAAAACTAACAGAAAATCAGTTCAGGTATCCCGAAGCAGACGATCTGGTCAGCTCCGACCATCGAACACTTAACAACATAATCATAGTAAACAAAAGAAGAAGAAAATCGGCAGAGATCATACCTTCAAGCAATAGATTATTGATCTCACTCCGCCTCTCGCTCTGATTAAAAGCGAAAGGAAGAGAGGAAACAGAAAAAGGCGACTGGAGGCGAGGGGACGAGAAGGGCCGGCTTGGTGAGGCTGCTTTAATGGGTGACTTGTGAAGATATTTTTATAGCGATATTATCTATGCTACATCTAGAGCTACAGTTTTATATTCCTCTGCAGTATAACTACAATAATCACCGTTAGATTCTATAATGTTAGAGTTGATCGTGAGGACAACGTTGAAGTTCTCAAAAAAAACTGGAATGGACGATTTAGATATTGCCACTTAAGTCTCTTTCGAATTTCTCGTCAATTTCTAGGTCGGCGCACTATTAAAAAAGTCTATATCTCGCCGGTTGTGATCGGACAAGTATTCCAATCGTATAGTCAGAAATCAACCAAACCAATAACAATGTCTGTATTTGGTAGGAAACATTGAGATTCCCAATGAATTGGAATGAAGAGATATGTCGACACGTCACTAAGTTTGGTATTCTTTACGTTATTGGACAAACAGGGGGTGTGACCAAACCGATCCAATTTAATCCGATATCGAACCAGATCGAATTGTTACATGACATGTTTCGGGTCAAACTTTGTGAGAAATTTCGGTCTCAATCTAACCTGAACTAGCATGTTAGGTGCCCTGATAATATAAATACTATATTGTGTAAGCCTGATAATATAGATGTTAATCTGGCCATAAGAGTTCTCTATTGGGTTGATAAATGAGTCTGAACAGAATCGGATCAATTACAAATTGATACTGGATTGACCTGTTGGTTAACATGTACAGTGCAGCCTCCCCTAGCCCAAACTTATAATTGGGCATGTGTTTTTCGGTCTGCCCTATATTCCAATAATGGTCTCTGTATTTGGTAGGAAACATATAAGCTCGTTGAGATTTCCAATGAATATGAAAGGAGAGATACGCGGCACATAATAAATTTGGTACTTTACGTTATTGGACGAAAGGAGTGTCAATATGTAGACCAAATCAATCCGATTTACTCATCGGATCGAATTATTACTCAACAAGTTTGCGCCAGGCGTTGTGACAAATATTAGTCCCAGACTGATCTAGGCTTTCTTGTGGGGTGCTCTGATAAGGTGACCGTTAGGCCTAAGCCGAAAAGAATCCATCAGTCCGAAGTGAACCCGATAATATAGATATTATACCGTGTAAGGTTGATAATATAGATGTTAATCTGGCCATACCATATTAGTTTTCTATTGGGTTGGTAAATGAGTCCGAACAAAACCGAACCAATAACAAATCGACACTGGATTAACCTTTTAGTTAACATGTACGGTGTAGCCCACCCTAGCCCAGACTTCTAATTGGGCATGTTTTTCGATCTACCCCATATTCCAATTACTGTCTCTATATTTGGTAGGAAACATATAAGGTCATTGATTAATGAATAGGAATGGAGAGATACATGGCACGTATTAAATTTGGTATTTTACGTTATTGGACGAATGGAGTGTCAAATTGGAGACTAAACCGATCCAATTTACTCCCCGGATCAAATTATTACTCAATATGTTCAGGCCAAGCCTTGTGAGAAATATCAGTCTCATCTGATATAGGCTTACTTGTGGGGTGCCTGATAAGGTGATCGTTAGGCCTAACCCGAAAAGAATCCGAGCCAACCCAAAGTCAACTCAATAACATAGATATTATACCGTATAAAGTTGATAATATAGATGTTAATTTGGCCATACCAATTTTCTATGGGGTTGGTAAATGATCCTGAATAGAACCGGACCAATAACAAATTGACATTGGATTGAACTGTTAGTTAACGTGTACAGTGCAGCCCATCCTAGCCTAGACTTTTAATCGAGCATGTTTTTCAGTTTGCTCCTGTATTCAAATAATTGTCTTTGTATTTGGTAGGAAACATATCAAGTCATTGAAAACCCCATTAAATAGGAATGGAGAGATACACGGCACAGTATTAAGTTTGGTATTTTACGTTATGGGACTAATAGGAGTGCCAATTTAGAGACCAAACGGATCTATTTTACTCCTCGGATCGAATTATTACTCAACATGTTTGGGCCAGGCCTTGCCAAATCCCGCTCCTAAACTAAACATAAGGGAGGGGGCCGGGCCTATCATATCAAAAGGATTGTAGAAAGAGAACCCGGCCACCTATTTCATTCAACGTTCCGGGGCAGGGGCGGTCCCAATTTGATATAGGCTTATCTGTGGGGTGTCCTGATAAGGTGACCGTTAGGCCAAAGTTAAAAAAAGAGTCATAACCAGCACAAAGTCAGTCTGCTAATATGGACATTATAACGTGTGAATTCGACAATATAGATGTTAATCTGGCCATACCAGTTCTCTATTGAGTTGGTTAATGGATCCGGACAGAATCAGCTCGATAAGCCGAGTGAGATAACAAACAGACATTGGATCGTCCGGTGGTTAATGCATGCAGTGTAGTCCACCACAGCCATAACCTCTAATATGGCATGTGTTCGGTCTGCCCCTGGTCGGACCAAAAAATTGACCCGAACCGGCCCTTAAACACTTTATAAAAGTAATATTAAACGTCTAAAAATGCAGGCTCCAGCTGTGAAAGTGGCGGGTCCCACTGATTATTGGCTTTCCGAATGAATCGAAAGGACCCACTGAATCAACGGTTTGATTGGTGATATACTTACGTTGGAGAATGGAAAACTTAGTTTGACTAGTCAAGAAACATAGGAACCTTCTAGCTGGTCACCTATGGGGAACGGCCAGGAAGGTCAAAGTCATAATTTCCTTTTTTGGGGAAAAAAGAATTCATAGCTCGTCAACGAACCAAATGGCCGTTTTGTTTGACAATAAGCATGGATTGGTGCAGTCTGGCTCGAGCCTGGAATCTGGTTCTCCCTCGGCCGGCAGAATCGTTTACAAGGGATCAATCACCGTCCATATATAATAGTGTGGGTCCACATGGCGGGGAAGACGGAGGCGGCCTCGTCTGGTTCGAGCCTCCGGTGGGGTGATCCGCATCCTCATTGCATGGAGATGTTCTCGTCGAAAGATCGACACATGGTTTTTAGAAAAATTCGAGTCTCACGTCCTAGCCGACATCTCTTGTCGGCTCAGATTATCAACTGGGTATCGATTTGAACGTGAGAATTGAATTTTTTCGAGATCTACATGTCGACATTTGACAGAAATGTTCCCATCCTTCTAAAAGTATAGAGAGAGAAGATTTGAATCCCGACTGAGTCTCACACCTCATGGGAATCCTCGTAGTGGAATGGATCTAGAACAATCCGGCGCTTAATAAAATTTTATAACCAGTCAAAAAATAATTATTTTGGAATTTAAAATCCCTACTTTCGAGTTCATAATTCAAGTTCTACCAAAAAAAAAAAGAAAATTATAAATCAAGTTTCAACCGATTTTTTTTTTAATGATAAAATAATCTTGAAAGTTCATGAGTGGGAACATTCATAACAAAATAATGCATTCACAAAGTTCTTTTCACATGCATTAATGCATGTATGATATGCATGGGATGTATAATGATGGTGCATAAACTATTCGCATCATGGACCGCCATGTATTAGAATCGTAGGCCATCACATGAAAACTTCCAACTATCGATCAATTGTATCCAGAGGGAACGACACTTCAATTCAGCATCTATTCCGCAAAAGATAAAATCCAGCCTTATCATATATAGCTCGACAAATCTTACCATGTCGAGCACAAATTTCTTACCATATGGAGGTCAACGTATCTTGGCGTCTAATGACAACCAAATCTTACTGTAAAGAAGTCGACGATCTATTTCAAGACGAATCCATAATTGCTATATTCAGTTGGCATCTCTACACCATAAACAAGGGTCTTGATTTATTGTATCAAATGATCACATGGTTCGATGAATTATGCAGCAATCCATGTTTGAATCATTTTGAACATAGGAAGAAAGGTTTTAGATCTCGTCATTAGGTAGTTAGCTTTGGGGAAGCGTCTCTTAGCATGTGTTGCCGTTAGCATTCGCGCTTAGGTCTTCTGTGACTGTCAAATCTACAAATGATAGAACAAGACAAAAAGGAGTCGGGCTTTTTCCTAATTAGGATCACTCCAATTCTTAAGTTAGGATACTAGGTCACAGATAATCAGGGTCAGACCTGATTGTTGTATTTAAATGGGGTAGAAAGGTTATAGTAAGATACCGAACTAAGGCTAAGTTGAACAAAGTGAGAGACTGAATTGACGTGTGTCAAAGCAAGTGACGAAAGCTCATTAAATATAAAGTGATTTGATTTTTGCTGATTGGGACTATTTATAACTTTAGTTATTGCTGATGTCATCTATATTGCGTGAAATCATTTTTATCCTTAACTATTGTAGACAATGCCAGGTTTATCCTTATACTTTATATGAAAAAGTCTTTTTTATCCATGTTGACCAGTCTACGGTTGCTTTCCACGTGTTACGTTCTTATTAGGGGATGATATTTATCCCCAACAGCATGTTATGGGTTTTTAATCGAAGTAGAGAGCGTTGACCTAAGTCTTGGGGAGGTGCTTGCTTGACTATTTTTTTTTTTATTATCAAATACTAGATATCCTATTATTCTCTGTTCTTCGCTGTACGAAGACCAACCTTCCCAAGTTGGTTGAACCTGACCAAAAATGGTTGCTAGTTTTGAAGCATTTGAGTTTATGATATTCTTTTTATTATTATTATTAAATACCGTATAAATATAATGCTATGTCGGTCAAAATTTTCTCATTAGATATCATCCTTCTTACTGGCTATGGTTACCCATTGTTTCAAACCCCATTTATTATGATACTGAACTATTGGTGCACGGTTGGATTTACTTTATGGATGCAAATATTTGAAAATTATTTCCATTTAAGGTTATAAATCCAAGGTATCGGTCATATTTAAAATCGATTCAGAACAAATCGAATTAGTATACGAATCTAATAGGAAACTGAAAAGTAATCGATACTATATGTATATAATAATGTTAAACAGAAGATCGGATTAGATTTGGAATCAAGATTGATCATGTTCAAAACCGACATATAAAACCTTGGGTAATTTACACCAGAGGTACTCGACGTTCTGAAAAATCATACTAGAGGTACCTCACATTTCAAAAATCATACCAGAGGAACCTCTTCTCATATTTCCAACATTAACCCTATTTAATGTTGGCATCCTCTAAGTTAACCATTATATCTACCTCAAATTTTCAGGGATCGTTTCTTGTTAAACTACCCTTATTTGATGTTTGATCGTTGGTACACCGGTCGGAAAAAATAATAAGCTGGGGTGCAGAGTTTTCATTAGAGGTGTGTACCGTAGTCGAGATTTGTGACTTGGTGATGAGCAACCGTCTTTGAGAAAGTGTCACAAGAGAGAACAGGGGCATGAAAGGGGGTGGGTAATCGAGAAAGTGATGAACACATGGGAATCTAAGTGGTAAGTCGTTGCGGCAACGAGATGGTGATAGAGTGAACTAAAGGTGACCAAGAAAGTTATGCTAAACAAGGGTAAATTTAGAAGTACAAAAATAAAAGATACCCCAAGTGTAATATTTTTGGAAGGTCAGGTACCTCTGATATAATTTCTCAAAACATCATATACCTTTGGTATGACTTCTCAAAAAGTCAGGTACCTTTAGTGTAATTTACCCTAAAACCTTTTGCCAAAAAATAAAACATAACATCTAACTTCACCACCTTTCCTAACAAAATGAAAATGAAACCTCAACCAGACTTGTTGAACCACTACTTTCAAATGGAATTCTTGTTAAGGTGCATTATTACAAAATAATTCGGGAACAAATAAGGGATTCACCAGTTTGACCATAAATTTTATCTAAATACACAATCAGCTGTCACACATGAAAATATGCAATTTGCATGCTTGTGAAATGTCAACCGTAAAAAACATACATCTATTTTGTGTGGAAAACATACATCCTCAAATCCTCCCATGCCCCTCATGCTGGCATGATAAAATCTTGGGATTGTCATCCATTGTATACGTATATCAATACATCAGTATATGCGCAAAATAAACTACAGCCACTGGATTTCCTCATGCCAACATGAGGGGCATGAGATGATTAAATCCATCTATATTGTTCTTAAGTCATGAAATGAGCCTTTCATATGGAGTCTAGTATAATGCTATTTTTTAGTGCAAAGGTGGACCCACCACGACAGGGACTCAAAAAAGAATGAATACCCATTGGACCCAAGCTAGAAGGTAGGGTAGAGGAGATGGAATAAGTGGGTTAGAAAGCTATAACCCTACAAAATTATAGTGCAATTAGACTTGAAAGAGGTCATTGCTCCACCAAATCATCCACATAATTTATTGTTGCTGGCGAAATTAGGCTGATCATCCTTGGGGAGATTTGAGCGGATAATCGCAGACCTAGAATCGGTCAGAGCGGGGTCTGAGGGATGCATTCTAATTTTTACGTAAGGAATCCGAGAAACAGTAAATTAGTGAGCTAGTAGTAGAGAGAGTATACAATCATAATAACATAAGAAGTGATATAACATTGGTATGTGAGTCTATGTTATAGGCAAAAATACCCCTGACTCAAATTCAGACCCATTGCTTGTCATGTGTCAACTACCCATTGATGAATAGTTTTATACGCCTTCATCTATCAAGTTAAGAATTTATGGTCAGTTCAGATCAATCCCATCTCAAGTTTTCTATAGATCAACATCAAGCATGCACCATGGTTACTAGATATAGTGCAATAATTAATAACATTTGAAAGAGGCCATTGTGTGGCTATGGTTGCTCCATTTGTCCATCTTTTATTTATTTATTTATTTTGGGGTGGGATTCAAAAGTTGTTGCTGTCACATCCCAATTTCGATTGAACCAGAAATGTGAGTGAACCGTCACTGAACAAACGGTTCACACCAGGATCTCAATAAGACCGTGTCCACTCATACAAACCATTGCACATAACCATAATCAAAATATAATAAAATACAACGGAAGTCTTAAATTAAATGAACTGAGTTCTCTATTGATAATTTAAATAAAACATTTAATTATTCTCCACACCAAAACATAAATAAATATCCTTAAATCAATTATAAATCAAACTGAAAATAAATAAATAAACTAATCAGTTCAACATCCTAGAGGTACTCGCGGAAAGGGCACTTGCACGAAGCGTCATGCTCATCCTTTCCTGCTTGCACTTCTAAAGCAGCAACACCTCCATACACCGGAGCATCCATGTAGTCCTCCATAGTATAACCTGCATCAACATCTAAAACATGTATATATATACAGGGTGAGCTCACAACTTAGCTCAGTAAGACAATCAGACAATGCAACAAACATATGCATGAGTAACATTCAGATTATGGTCTGGTTTTAAGTTTACAATGTACTATAGAAAGGATTGACGGCCACCGTACCTCTATACATGAGTGTGTGAAGCCGCCCAATGGATCAAACACCACTGTCGTCTCACATGCATCCACCATGGAATAGAGATAGAGCTAAAGTGTCCGGATCAAACACCGCCAACACTTCTCCTGATACCCTACCCATACCAACACGTAAGCCCATATTGGCGATGACTTGCAAACTGAACTCGCAACGAACCAATCTTATATGTCATCACAGTAGGCCCTATCCCAGCACAGCTCCCTACGGCATAGAGATAGAACTAGAGTCTAGTGGCCAGGCCGAAGTCCATAGTGCCACTTCCTCCCCCTGATACCCTACCCGCACTAGGCATGCTAAGATAGAATGATACGAAAAAAGGTGGTAGTGTGAGGAATGATCCCAGACCCCAGACCATTTTCATTCCACACACCAACGAAAACAATCACATGCCTAACAGAGCCTAGCATAACGAGTATGCATGAACAATAATAATAACTGAAAGTAAAGATGACATGCGAGTATGCACAGACACCATTCCATAGAATCATAATTATTAACAACGTTTTACTGTTATTCATTTATTAGGGTTTATATCCGATTCCCTTACTTGACGCTTGTTTGATAGTTTGCTCCGCGTCACAGAATCCAAACTCGCTATCACAAGGTCCTACATGATGTCAGGGTTGAATTAAAATTAGTTTCTTAGGATTTACGTTGGTCGAAAAATCAACTGAGTCAAAACACTCCCACATAGCATACCGATCGCACGTACCGGTCGTAGGTACCGGTCGCGGCACTATGGGGAAAGGTGTGACCAGTCTCCAAGAGATACCGGTCGCAGTACCGATCGCATAAGGTGCGACCGGTATGTCTCCGGAAGACCATACGCTTGGTTCTCGCCTTCCGTCGGCCACCCCATATTGATCATAGGGTTTCTCCTATACATTATAGGTATGAACAATGAGTTAGAGTTGTTTTAAACTCCATTCAAGTCCTAGTTTTGATGATCCTCAACCTAGAACTTGAATATAGGGTTTACCGACTATATTAAGGTTTGACGGCAAATTCTGGTTTAGATTAATACCTCACCTTGCATGGTATTGATCCAATCATGACTAGCCTACTATAACGCTTAACTTAGATGAAGGTTTAAGCACTTACCGTTGGTTCGCAGTAGAGTGTTATTCGTCAAACGGCAATGGCGGCTCCTCCCTCTCCTTCCTTAGCTCCTTCTCCTTCTTAGATCTCTTTTTCCTCTTTAGGGTTTGTGAGGATCAATGAAAGAGATAATAAGGAGGTTTAGAGGTCCTTATATAGATTAGGGTTGAGTTTAGGAAGCCCCATAACATTAGGAAAGTCTTTTGATTAGAAATTTAGAAAGTGAGACCCGCAGAGATCCGTTTCTGGATCTAAGTGGTCTGCCTACGTAGGCATACCGGTCAATCGATACCATCGACCGGTATAAAAAATATCATTTAGTCTGGTCCATTTTCATACCTGATTGTCATCCACTCGTCGTGTCTGGCCCGATGATGATTGGAAGACCTGTTACAACATGAATTAAAGGTTTAGATCGGGCTCATGGAGTGCGGGTCTTACACTTGCTGTGAGACCTACATGCAAATTTCGTAGACGAAATTTCTTTTAAGGGTAGGGGAGTTATAAGACCCGCACTCTAAGAACCTGACTCGATCTAAGCCTCTATTTCGTCTCGTGATAGGCCTTTCAATCATAATCGGACCCAAAGGGAGGAGCGGATGATAATCAGGTACGAAAATAGATAAAATAGGTTGATAATCTTTATAACGGTCTCATGATACCGGTCTACGTATCGATCAACCGGTATATCTGTGCGGGCATACTAGTTAGATCTGAAAATGAATCTCTATGGGCCCCGCATGCTAATTCTCAATCTTATGAACTTTCATAACGTAGGAAAACTGTAAGACCCGCACTCTACTAACCCGGTCTTTGTAAGACCCGCACTCTGAAAACCCGGTCTAACCTTGGTTTTGTGTCGTGACAGGTCTTCCGATCATCACCGAGCCAGACGGGGCAAGCAGATAACAAACAGGTACGAAATCAGACCGAAGTCGACCAATTATACCTGATTTTAGGTATACCGGTCGTTGGTACCGGATGATGGTACCGGTCGACCGGTATGGCCTGCACAGCTAGGTGCGGGAATTTGGAAATTGGTCTCTGCGGGTCCCGCTTTCCTGATTTTGAATCCTAGAAGTTTCCTAATCCTAGTAGGGTTACTAAACCCTATTTCTAGCCTATAAATACACCTTTAAACCCCTCAAATCCTTTCCATTGTCTCTCACAAACCCTAGAGAAGAGAAAGAGCTTGGAGAGGAGAAGGAGCTAGGAGGAAGAAGAAGGAGCCGCCATTACCGTTTGACGAAGCTCTCGTTACGCCTGTCAACGGTAAGTGTTGAATCCCTCTTCTTACCCTATGATAGTTGTGTGGGTGGATCAATACCATGCAAAGTAGGTATTGATCTAAAACCCTAAATTGGCCAATAAACCCTAAGTTGCCATCAAACCCTAGATTCGAGTTTCGAGATGATATTCATCGAAACGAGACTTTAATGAGTTGGGGATAGCTCTAACTCAAAGCCTAGACTTAGAATGGATAGGAGAGACCCTGAAAATCCATGGAGGATGATCGACGGCAGTCGAAGAACCCATGTATGGTCTTCCGGAGACATACCGGTCGACTATACCGGTTGCACATAGTGCGACCGGTATGTTGCGACCGCTACCTCTCGGGAGGTTGTTTGTGGGGAACCGACTGACCATACCGGTCGCTAGTCTTTCCTACAGAGCTGCGACCGGTACATGCCACCGGTCAGCTCTGTGAGGGTAGTTTGTGATCTCTGTTGGTTTCCGACCAACATGAAACCCTAAACAATATATTCTAATGAAACCCTAATATTATGTAGGACGCTGTGATTTATCGTTTGGATCTTGCGACGTGGAGCAAGTAATCGAACGAGCGTCAGGTAAGGGAATCTGACATAAACCTAATAATTAATGGACAGTAAATCGTTGTTAATCATGGAATATCTATGATGTGATGTTTGTGCATATTCACATGCCATCCTTATTTTCAGTTATTATTATTGTTCATGCATTCATAGGATGTGATTGTTAGGCATGTGATTGTTTTTGTTGGTGTGTGGAGTGGGGCATGGGCCTGGGATCGCTCTTCACACTGGCATCTTTTGTAGTATTCTATCTTAACATGCTTGGTACGGGTGGGGTATCGGGGAAGATCGTGGGTACGTTGGTCTCCGATATTGATGTTGTCCCGGCCATCGTTGGGTGGTACCGAGGATTCCGAGTCGACGCCGCCTTGTCCACGATGCTTTAGCTCTATCTCTATGCCGTAGGGAGTTATGTTGGGATAGGGTCTACTGCGTATTGTTTCTATCCTAGTGGGTTAGTTGCGGATAGGGTATCAAGGGGAGGTGAGGTTTTGGTGGTCTCCGGCCCGGCCTGCACGCTCTAGCTCTATCTCTATGCCGTAGACGGCCTGTCTTTGGGATAGAGCATACATTGTTGACATATAGGATTGGTTAGTTGCGAGCCCGGTTTGCGAGCCCCGGCCGGGGGGGGCTTAGGTACTTGGTATGGGTAGAGTATCGGGGGGGGCGCGGGTATACCTTAGCTCTATCTCTATTCCATGATGGGTGCATGTGGGTTGGTGGTAGTGTGATTCTTGTGCGACGCCACACACTCGTGTATAGAGGTGCGGGGGCCACCAAACCTTTCTATAGCACATTGCAAACTTAAAACCAGACCACAACATAAAATTGATTGTTATTCATGCATAATATTGTGAAACTGTCTGATTGCCTTACTGAGCTGTGTTGTGTGCTCACCCTTTGTATATACATTGTTTTAGATCTGGATGCAGGTTACACTGTGGATGACTATGTGAACGCTCCGGCGTATGGAGGTGTGGCTGCTCTAGATGTGCAAGCAGGAGAGGACGAGCATGACGCTTCATGCGAGTGCCCTTTCTGCGTGTACCTTTGATTTGTTTTATTTATTTATTTCAGTTATTTTTGTTTGTTATTAAGAGATGTAAAAGATTATTATTTTATCTTTGAATTTGAATAATGAGATATTTATTTAAATTATCAATAGATACTCGGTTCATTCTATTTAAAGTCTTCCGCTGTATATTTATATTCTGATTGTGGTTATGTGTAATTGGTTTGTATGGGTGAACACGGCCTATTCGAGATCCTGGTGTGAACCGTTGGTTCAATGACGGTTCACTCACACCGTTCTGGTTGGATCAGAATTGGGGTGTGACAGTCTTACCATGTTGTACCAGGTCTTCCTATCATGGTCAAACCAAGCGAAACAAGTGCGTGAATGAAACACAAGGTTAGGTACGTAAATCGAACCAAAATCAGTAATTAGGAGCGTGTGGTCGCATACCTAAGCAGGTGTGGTCGATCACACCTTAGAAAAATGAGATCACTTCATTCTGGAGCATGTAGTTGCATATTTGGAACTTGTGATCGACGGATTCTGCGACCACACGTGTGACCACACGATGTCATGACCGACTCCGAGTTTTGAAAACTTTCCAAAACTTTGGAATATCTTTCCTAGTTAGATTGAGACTCTATATGGAGAGTTTCTCTCTATATTAAGGATGTCCTATAGTCTCTCTTACTCTTTTATAACCCAAATTGAAAGAGAGAGAGAGAGAGAGAGAGAGAGAGAGAGAGAGAGAAAAGGAGGAAGGAAAGGAGATTTGAAGAGGAAGGCTAGTTGCAGAGAAGGCTCTGATTCTCAACGTATGAAACCTTTTTCACCTTTTTCTGTAGTTATAGAACACCTAGAATATGATTCCCCATTATAATTGAAATGTTGATTCAAAGCAGAATCCTAACCATGAGATCCGTGGACAAAACTCGAGAGAGATCTATGAGGAATAGGTTAGGGTAAATAATTGTGTAAAATCATGAATTTAAGGTCATAAATCAATCATAGGAAGGACCCTAATGATAAGCCAATGAATCAGATCATGAAGGGATTTGACTGAGAGTGATGATCGACCAAAACTCGTATGGTCGCAGCTATGGTCGACCACACGAGGCACACATGATCGACCACACGCTCTCGGGAGGGTTCCAGAGAGGGTATGGTCGCATGTGTGGTCGCACGATATGCGACCACACATATCGACTACACACCACTCGGTCTGTTTGGACCTATGACTACTGTAGCTTGATGGACTTGAACTCTAACTTATAATGCATAAATTTCTTAGATTTCCAAGTGGTTCAAGAGTGATTTACGAAGTTTAGAAAAGATCGAACATCGTCAAAGGTGAGGAAACAAGACCTAAATTAATTGGATAATAACAAGTTGTTTACTTTATTAAGTCCCATGCCATGATTGATTATGTACTTGTATGATTATAATATGCATTTCACATATCATCCAATATTCCTGCTATCACTGCTCATGCATATTTATTTCTGTTTATTTATAACATGATGATGATGCTAAGAATAGACATGTGATTGCGTGTGTGTGTGTGGTTGGTGTGTTGGATGTGAGGATCCATACATCTCGATCGGAAAAGAATCAATAGAAAAAAAAAGAATCGGAATTGATCGATATCTTTCTCGAAACAAACGAAAAGGAAAACCTCATTTTACTAGAGTTATTGGGTCTACGTCAATTAAAGGACTAAAAAAACATACAAAGTCTTACCCAGGCCCTGGAATTTTTGGATCTTCAAAAAGAAGACTTTGTAAGTTTCATTAAGATTAAGAGTAATTATTTGGATGGAGCATCAGGGAGAGGACGTGGCATTGTGGTTAGCCTGGTCACCAGACTCTAACTCTATCTCTACTAAAGTCTTGCCCACTGATATCATCATATCGCCATTACCTTAGCAGAACTATTATGTCATAGGGCATCAGGGGAGGTGGTCTCGGACCGTGTGGTTTTTGACTTTGCAAGGGGTCCTTAGCTCTTTCTCTATAGATGTATTGAGGGATGTTGGGGTGAGGATTTGGATACACTATATGGCATTAAGATTGGTTAGTTACGAGCCCAATTTGCAAGCACTCACCAATAGGGGCTTACGTATTGGTATGGATAGGGCATCAGGGAAAGTGTTGGCGGTATGTGATTCAGACACTTTAGCTCTATCTCTATTCCATGGTGGGTGTATGTGGGGCGACAATGGTGTTTGATCCATCGGGTGGATTCACACACTCGTGTATAGAGGTGTGGGGGCTACCAAACATTTCTATAGCACATTACAAACTTAAAAACCAAACCAAAGACATTGAATTGAATGCATGCATATGTTTGCGCATTGTTTTGTTTGTTCACTGAGCCGTGATATATGCTCACCCTCTCGACCTCGAATATTTTAATTGTTGATGCAAGTCCTACTGTTGAAGATTATATGAACATGCCGACTTATTGACACATAGCGGCGATGGACGTGGAAGCTATGGAAGAAGCGCATGATTCGTCATGCAAGTGCAATCAATGTGTCTTTGACTAGTTTAGTTATTTTGATTATCGGAACATGTAATTGATTATGTTATTTTATGTCTTGAGTCATGGATAATAAATGGATTTAATTATTTATTATCATTGTTAGATACTCAGTTCATTAGTAATAAAGACTTCTCCCATTGTTTATTTACTCTGATTATACTTGTAGAATGTATCTAGTTTAATTGGATGGGCACGACTTATATTAGATCCTGGTTGAACTGTTGGTTATCATGACGGTTCATCACACCATTGGTTAGTCCAGAATTGGGGTGTGATATAAACTTCCTAAAACCTAACATAGCCTATTTAATGATCTCTAAACCTCCTTAAATCTCTTTGATTGATTCTCACATACCTTAAAGACAAGAAGAATATCTGAATAGGAGAAAGGAGTTGAGAAGGGTTGAAGAGGAATCTCCGTTGGAATAAGAACACCGTAGTTCGCAAGCCAACGGTAAGTGCATGTACCTCTCCTTAACTAGGTTATTGTTGATGATCATCAATACCATTCAATGCTAGGTATTGATCTAAAACCCTAGTTCACCATTAAACCTTAATTGTTCGATAAACCCTATATTTGAATTCTAGACCAATGTTCATTAGAACGTAGGACTTGAATGAAAGATAAAACAAACCCTATTACATTGCTCAAGCCTAGAATGCATAGGAGGAACCCTAGAAAAGTCATGTGCGATGATCGATGGAAGACGAACACCAAGTTGGTAGCCTATCGGAGGCATACCGATCAACCATACCGGTGGTACTAGGTGTAACCGATACTTCTCGGGTAGCCTGCCAAGGCTGTCCGATTGACTATGCCAGTCGTGCCACTGTACAGTGACCCGCGACCGGTTTGTCCATAATGGGTTGGTTTTTGACCCAATTGGTTTTCGACCAACGTAAAACCTATAGAACTAATTATAACTAAACCCTAACGTCGTGTATGACCTTGTGATAGTAAGATTGGACTCTGTGAAGCGGATAAGCTAACAATCAAGCATCAAGTAAGGGAATCAGACCCAAACCCTAATTAACTAATAATAGTAAAATATTACTAATAATTACCTTGTTTTATGGAGTGTTACTTCTGCATATTCACATGTCATCTTTACTTTCAGTCATTATATTTTGTTTATGTATACTCGATATGCTAGGATTATGTTAGGCATGTGATTATTTTCATTAGTGTGTATAATGGGACGGGCCTAGGATCTTGGATCATTCCTCAAACTGGCACCTTTTCTTATTGTTACTATCTTAGCATGCTTGGTGCGGGTAAGGTATTAGGGGGAGGACGTGGCACTGTGGTTTCTAGCCTGACCACCAAACTCGAGTCCTATCTCTATGTCGTAGGAAGCTGTACTGGGATAGGGCCTACTGTGATGACATATAGGATTGGTTAGTAACGAATCCATTTGCAAGCCATTACCAGTAGGGGTGTAGGAATTGGTATGATGTAAGGTATCAAGGGAAAGATGTGGGATGGAAGTGCAGCCTGCCCACCAGACTCTAGCTCTATATCTATACCGGAGTGAGTGATGTGGGGCGACAATGGTATGTGATCCATTGGACGTGCTTACACTCTCGTGCATGGAGGTGCGGTGGCCGTCAAACCTTACCATAGCATTGTGTAAGTATATCAAACCAAATATAAATTTTACTCATGCATGTTGCTTGTTGCATTGTTTAATTTTCTTACTAAGCTAAGTTGTGAGCTCACCCTTGTGTACACACCATTTTTAGATGTTATTATATGTTATACTGTTGAGGACTTCGTTGTTGTTCCAGCATATGAAGCTGTTGTTGCTTTGGATGTGCAAGCAGGAGAGGATGAGCACGACGCTTATGCGAGTGCCCTTACTGTGTGTACCTCTATGATGGTTTTAGTTTATTTTATTTTGTTTTCAATTGGATTTATATATGATGTAAAGATATTTATTCACGTTTTGGTTTATTAAATAATTGAATAATTTATTTTATTTATCAATAGAAGTACTCAGTTCATTTAATGAAAGACTTTCGCTGTATTTATTTATATTCTGATTATGGTTATGTGCAATGGTTTGTGTAAGTGGACACTGTCTTATCGAGATCCTAGTGTGAGTTTATTTGTGGTTCACACACATATCTGGTTCAACCAGAATTGGGGTGTGACAGTTGCTATTCGTCTTGGTTTGATTGAATCAAGCCAATCGGCTCAAAATTGAGTACATTTTTTGGAAAGTGATTAGGCTTATTCATTGCTATTTTAAAATGGTGTAAAAAATAAAACCCAACCATGTATCAAAATCGAATTAACCCATCTAAATCAAAACTGATTATTAAGCGATTCAATTTTGGTTTAAAAAATGAAATAGTTTAAACCGACTATATGGGACCATTAAACTGACTAAACTTTACTTTAATCCCTTGTTGCTATATATATATATATAAATTTCAGCTACCCCCCATAATACTTTCGAAATATCACCTACCACCCATACTTTTCAAAAAACATCAACTACACCCAAGTAACTGACGGAGGTAACGAAAATCAGTGTTAGACAGTTTTACCCTTCTTTCTTCTTCTTCTTCTTTTGCTGTCTCTTTCTTCTTCTTCTTTTCCTGATTTTCAAAAAAATAAAAAGTTAAGAGTAACAGCCATATTTGGAGATGGAAATACCGGAGAAGGAAATGGGAGGGTTTTCCTTCAATAACTCCTCCAAATAACAAGGAGGAGAGGTCTCAACCCATTTTGAAACCGTTTCAAGGAAGATATGTGATCCGATTTCTT
This sequence comes from Protea cynaroides, assembly GCA_028583415.1. Lineage (NCBI taxonomy): Eukaryota > Viridiplantae > Streptophyta > Magnoliopsida > Proteales > Proteaceae > Protea > Protea cynaroides. The sequence continues at coordinate 65,510,938 of CM053269.1, read as the reverse complement.
CTTCGGTGCTTGTTCTTGTTTTTCCAATTTCCTGTTGGAAACCTCTTTCTTGATGCCACTTTTTGCAATTACTTCTTGTTTCCTTTGTGCAAAATTTTGTACATCAATTTCTTGTGAGAGTTTCTTCAGTTTCTTGCGAGAATTTCTTCGGTTATTGCTTCGTTTATACTTAGGGTTTCTTATACCCTGTTTTCTGCAATTTCTTGAATCTTGAGGTTTCCACAAGATTCAATGCGGCTGAATTGTGATTTTCACCTAATCTGGTTTCACAGTCCCACCATAGCTTTTACGTCCCCTTGCAATCAGCCTTTTTCTTCTGAGAAATTTTTGTTTTACTCTGCTTTCATCTTTCGGTGGAAAAGGGAAACTTCTACTATTGTGCCTGATACATCTTCCAAGTTTAATATTTTTTTTTATATCTCAATTAATTCCACATAAAATGGGTAGCTACAAATGCTTTGTTTCAGCAAACTGCAGTTGCCATGGTGTGAGATGGCGGAGGCAGCGATGGCGTGCACGGGGTGGAGAGAGAGAGAGAGAGAGATAAGAATTTGAGAGAAGAAGAGGGTATTATTGTCCATTTTAAGATTGATTTTAGACGACATTAGCAACTAACGGTATATGTTTAACGGAGTGGATCTATTTGATTAACGGTGGTAAATGTTTGGGTGGTAGATGATGTTTTTTGAAAGTTGTGGGTGATAGGTGATGTTTCAAAACTATTTTAGGGGGTAGCTGAAATTTATTCATATATATATATATATTCGTTTTGCTCATTACGCACCGAATTGCACTGCTACACCGAAACCACACCATATAACACCCTTACTATCTTGAATATGACTGTTTAAGGCCATTAGGAATTTTTTGCTCTTATTGGAGACATTTCTTCTATCTTATTGCCATTTTATTTGTTGCTTTTAGTGGAAGTGTGGAATAGAGAACAAGTATGAAGAAAAACTTCGGTTTCTCAGTCCGTTTGTAACATATCAAGCCTTTGGACTTCTATCCAAACTTTTTGTACTTTTAGGGAGTAGGTTCTAAAAGCTAATGGGGCATATTGAAATCTCACACGTAGTAGAAAAAACGTGAGTACAAGAAAAGCTGGTAACCGATCACTTGAAAGAGAGGGAAATGAGGGATGTGAGAGGGAAGTATAAATCGGCGGCATGTACTTCCTTTTTCCGTTTTTTAATATCGAAAAATGAGTGGAGATCAGTAAACTGGCCATGAAGCAAACAAACAACAAAATTCACCGGTGAGAAATTGATAAGTACTTACTTATCTTACGATTAAATCAAAGAAGGAAGAGAGAAAATAGGAAAAAAGAGAGAGAGTAGCAGTAGGATTCTTCGAGGGAACCCAAAACCTCCAATAATAGGATTCTTCGAGGGAACCCAAAACCTCTAGATCAACACGTTAGTATTGAGACAATTTAGGGATTCAATTCATTGCCCTTTTCTCATTCATAAGAACCCATATAAATAGACATTCCAAACGGTTACAACTTACATGTAGATAATACTGAATTTAATATAATTTAAATAATTTGAGATAATTACTCCCATTATCCCATAACCCATCATCTTAATAACTATCCACTCACTAATCACATGACACATGTCATCCATTAACAACTTTAGTTATATAACCACCCATGTTACATGCTTAACTCATCCCATAACTCTTTAACTACTAAAATAACTAATTATAATAATTCAGTACTTCAATAGGGATCCACATGTACGTAACAGAAATCCAGACTCACCAAGGAACATAAGCCTTTCAAAGGGTTTGGAGGTAAAGGTGGGATGGGATCAGTGATGGGCCAGGTTCACACCCATTCAGTAGACATTGATGGGCCATTCATTAAACATTACTAAGTGGGCTAAAAGAAATGGCGTTGGGTATATGAATGATTATAATTTAGCAAATTGGGCTGGAAAACAGATTTTTTATATTCTACATCCTTTTACATTTAACCAAACAGGCCTGCTAAAATTAATTAGACTCCTCTCATAAGTATAGAAGTTTTTTTTGGGTAAAACATAAGTATTTAAGTTCAATTACAATAATTCATTGTCTCAAATAGGGCTAACTATCCGGATTGGCATGAGAAATTTGCTAAAACAACATCTTAATAAATAAAAAAAAAACAAAGATTTTCAAAAATTCATTATCGGCATCATTAAATAGATGAACTAGAATGGTGATTTCGATTTAGACAAAATCGATCTTTTTCTCGATTTCACCAAGTTTTTAGATCCTTCTTTTTCATTTGATGTTGTTTTAAGAAAAATTTGTCTATATGAAAAGAGTTGTCAAATCTTTCCCTCTAAAGTCTTCGATCAAATAAACAAATATGTAATGAAGAACAATTTAGCTTTAAAAAAAATTTATGACTCAGTATTTTGAAATAAATATCAACATTTACACTCATGTTTTTTATTTAGAAATTTACCTATGGGATGAAACTACATTTTCTTGGGATTCAAATCCTCTCATGCCCCTCATGCCGGCATGAGGAAATTTAGTGGTTATCATCCACTGTGCACGTATACCAATACATCGGTATGTGTGCACAATAAATTATAGCCACTAGATTTTCATACCAGCACGAGGGGCTCAAGAAGATTTCTATCAATTTTCTTGGGGTTTAGTTTCCAAAGTGTTTTTTCAAAAGTGTAAATGTTGATCGAATTTTTAGTTTTCCCAACATGATCAAAGCAATGATTTATCATGTGATCGAAAGTTGAAAGTTAAAATATTATTTGAAAATTAACATTTAACATCTATGGTACGCTTGGAGGGTGAAAACAAAAAAAAGTTTTACGCCCCCTATCAAATTTGGAAGTTAGCCAAAATCTCATTTCTCGAGCTCGTTGGACCACTAAAACTGAAAGATGAATATGCATTCAAATGGGCCAGACAGATCAATATTGAGTCCTCTTGTGTTATAAGTTCACTTATTGAACTTCCGGATGTTGCGAAATTTGCACAACTTTTCGATTTCAAAATATCTAATGATTGAGGAGTTTCCAATACTAACCTAATGATTGATTACATGGTCTTAGATCAACAGATAATTGTCGTCGATTTTCTGTTAAAGAGATTGATCAAGTTCAACATGCTTGATGTATCATTCGATCTCCAACTCGAAGCTTAAAAACATCAGATGCTCAATGAAGGTGAAAACCACACTAGACAACGTTATTCTTTTGAAAGTGGAATGAACACCTATTAATCACACTAACATAAGGGTGATATGGACTTTGTAATAAGGGATACTATTCAACTACATACGTTAGCATCATTAGTCGACAATTTAGCATACGACATTACTCAAAGAATGCGAGATGTAAACAATACATCAACGCAGATTGACATCTTTCATTGTAGTAAACAGTAAAAGTCTTAATAGTAGACAATAATAATATTTACTATTTATCTGAGGACAAAAAATCTCAAATCTTTTTTTAATATATATATATATATATATATATATATATATATATATATATATATATATTTATTTATTTATTTATTTATTTATTTTTTAAATAAAAGGGAACCACTCCTTTTTGTTTAATGGACTTCTCATCTTGCTCTCTCTCTTTACTTTTTGGTATTTCTTTGTAAGCTATCTTCTTAATTATTTATTATTTGTTATTTTATGTAAAAGTCTTCAAGTAATAAGCAAGTTTCTTTTGCTATTATCTTTTCTCTTTAGGTTGTGCTTGGCTTTTCTCCTATTATTGGTTATAACTATTCTCCCATCTCTGTGCTATATTCTACATATTAAGTTTACATTTCAAAAATTTGAACTTGTAAAATGAGGGACTCTTGTATATATAAGCTGTTTATTCCAAACAAAATTCTCCCATTACATGTGGTCCTGTTTTAGGTCACCGTGTAGAGAGAACTTTATGCTTTGATATAATATTAAGTTTTCATCTAAAAAATGTGAATCCGTAAGAAAAATAACAAATTTGAAATTATTTTAAGCGAATAACATGATAAGATTATCAAAAAAAAAAAAAAAAAAAACTATTGAAGGACTTTATTTATTTATTTTTTCAAAGTAAAATAAATTACAAAAATACATATTCTGACTCTCTCAGATGTATTGTATTTAGATTCGAACTCAAATTGTGATATATTCAATCCGAATTTGATCTTGGCTTATGTGAATACCTTAGGCGACTCAAGGCACTATTTCAATTGGAAGTTTATTCGTTATTAATTTTTAATATTTTGTTTATAATAATAATAATATATCGACACTTATTCTAAGCACATGTATTGAGTTGTTGTACAAATGCATTCTAGGTGAGATCCATGGGATTACAGCTTTTGAAAGGGGAAAATAAAAAATAAGAAACACGGCTCTCTTCCTTCAGTCCTTTAGTTCATACTTCGCTACTGGCGGTGAGAAAGATAACCCCTACTTACGGCGGCTAGAGCTTAAAACGAAAACCCTTACTAGTTCCGGCGGCACCCAATCCTGGTAGCACCGTTGATTGATTCGTTAGCTGGGTAGGTTTTGTGTTTCTTCTTTTTTTATCATCCTCTACACCTACTTTTCTGGTTTTCTTCTTCTTCTCAGTTCTAACCGAAACTTTTTTTTTTCCTTCTTCTCCTTCCTCTGCATCATTCGTCTTCTTCTTCGTTTCTGTTTTCTTTCCTTTTTCAGTTAACGGTATAGTCCTTTTCTTCTTCTTCTCTGTTTCTCTCTCTCTCTCCCCCCCTTTTATTTTTTTAAATTTTCATGTACTTATTTAAGTTATTAAATCCGAATGCTTTAATCCATCTTTATATCTTACAAAGTTTATTGTATGTGGTGACTGGCAGGGAGTTGAAAATTTGAAATATATTGGAGGTCATACAGGTCTTATTATGGGCACCATGGAGGTAAGTAGGTAATACTGTATAATACTACTGACTTGACTTACATGTTTACATACTTTATTAGTTATTCTTCTTAATTATACTAAGTTCGCTCTTAGTTTATTGCTTTTTGCCTTTGAATGTAAAAAAAAAAAAAAAAAAAACTCTTATTGCCTTTGTTTGTTTGATAAATATGCTTCTTTATATCCTATACTTTGATCATTATTTGTTAGTTTTTTCATATTAGGTTATTAGTAGTTACATAATTATATCATATTGCATTGGTATACCTTAAATATTGGTTGCAACATATAAACATAAACTTAGCACTGTTATACTAGAGATAATGGATACAATGATACAGAGGAAAAAAACACACTAGGGCGCCCTGGGCGTCTAGGCAATGCCTGGCGGGTGACTTGTCGCCTATTCTCCCAGACATCCCCCAATGCCTTGAGTCGCCTTGTTGTCCTGACAATCTTGGATGCCTCGATCATTCCAGGTGAGTCCAAAGCGGGTGTTGGTTATCTGGTTCGTGATCATGTGGGAAACACCCTCCAAGACGGTTTGCAAGCGTTTATCTCTGATATGTATACTTGCATTGTGGTGGAAACAGATAATATGGAGCTTTACCATTTTCTCTCCCATCCCCACTCCATTGCCCCTTCATATGTAGCTCTGGTTGTGCGAGATATTGGCCAACTCACTTTTCTTCCCACGTCATATAACTTTGTTCACATCTCTAGGTTTAACATTGCTGACATCCTAGCTATGATGGCCTGTCTATATCGTGTAGGATGGTCTGGCTGTGTTCCACTCATTGGCTCCAAGAGTCCTGTTCTTTGGATGCTTTGGCTTCTTCACGATTCATATAGTGGTTTCTTACCCAAGAAAAAAAAAAAAATTCTCTAGTAGATCATTAAAACCTGCGAAGGAAGAATTTTAAACTCTTACCAAACGTTCATGTTCTTCTTCTCGAAGTATTTTTGGGATATAATTCAAACACTTGATAAACTTAACGTCGTTTCCAATGCTGTTTGTTTTATTTTCCTTGTTCATACAAAGTTCTATCATTGATAAAAGGATTTTATAACACTTCTATTAGCCACAACTCTGGCTTCATATTGTATAATTTCTTAAAAGTGTTCTAATTGCTGTTTTGTTGCAGGGAGCAATGGAGTGCGTTGAGGCAGTTCATTTTAGCTTCTATACAGATGAGGAGGTTCAAAACCTTAGTGTTAAAAAGATTACGAATCCTATTCTACTTGACATCGTGGAGAGACCTGTGCCTGATGGACTGTATGATCCGGCTTTGGGCCCATTGGATGAAAGGACGTTGTAAGTCGTCGTAAACCCTTGTTTAATGCATATGGTAATCCTTCAAAGTTCTTATGTATGGCCAACGATGCGTGGACTCTTCCCTAAGGAAGCCACATTTGAGTTCCATGTGTTTGTGAGTTTGGTTAGTGTTTCCATTCAAATTCACACTCGTTTGTGTGAGACGATAAGTCAAGGTAGCTAGTTGTTTTCATCTTCATGCTGTTAGAGGTGAATTAATCTTGACATGATTGATGGAGCACTTAGAGCTAGGAAACAGAAAATGGGATTTCTTCTATCCAATGCTCTACTATAAGCTGATAAATTCATAATCTACATGCATCAGGAACAATGCCTGTAAGCTCTTTTATGAAGTCTCTTAAGGTTGATTTGTATCCTTGCTACCATATTTTTACAACAAAAAATTTTGAAGGTTGCTTGGCCTTGATTTGAGAAAGTGCAAGCAAATTCAGTAAGTTTAATCTAGTTGAACTAATAGTTTCAGAATCATCTTGTTGGGAAATGGTTGTTTCTTGAAATTTTCTTTTGGGGAAATAATGTCAACAAAGAGCAGAATACAGCTTGCTAAGGAACGATTGACAGTTAACCAAATTAATCCCAAGACATCTGTGTGACAAGAACCAAGCTGAAACTAGAGCTTAAAATGGTATCTATTCCCGGGAAAAATTCTTAAAACTCATTGTTTTGTTAAATCATCAATCATCTCATAGAGTTTGTTTGGAGATGTGTCTATGAATGAGGAAAGATCTGGTGGGGAGCCATGTCTCTCCACAAAATGAAGCTATGCTGAGATGTGGCCTTGAAACCAAGCGATATTGTACCAAGGAACCTTGGTTGATTACAATCTGATAAGATCCCAGGCTGAAGAAGTGGAGAATTTAGAAGCATAGAAAAGAAAAGAATTTACCCAACCTCGTTGCCGACCATCTGACTACATCACCCTTTCCCAGGGAACTCTTGGTTGTAGAGTGGAGGACTGACCCAGCCTGGGACAATCTCTAAGGTGGTGAGCGGCCCTGGCGCCATGCCTCTTCTGATAATATGGACGACACATTAGCCATTCTGTTAGGGTCCCTTCACATCTGGCATTTGGGAAGGTGTTCTTTCCCGCTGCTGGCCCACAGGAGACGATTTGTACCTTTGGTAGGGAATGGAGATGGATCTGTAATGTCTTCCATGGGAAGTCACTTTGTGATACTCTTGGTCGACTCACCTTTTGCGCAACCATATCCATATTTGGATGGAACGGAACCTCAGATCATGACCACCAATTTCAGGATCCTTCGTCGGATGTCGTTGTGTGAAGTGGTGGAGACTTATGACCTCCACTGTTAGGCCTTGCTCAAACACTGTTAGAAATTCATTGCTAATGCTTGGGATCTACCCATCCAATTTTAATGTCGATGAGACTTCCCATTGATGTTCGTGTTGGTCTTTTTTGTACACTCCAACTAGGATGCAACTATGGAGAAACTGGATGTGCCTAATGAGATGTGAAACCACTGCTGTTCTATTGATGTCTGATGGTTCCCTTATACAGCCAACGACATTGGTTGAATCTTCTTGTACTGTCACTTGTTCATTTCTTCCATGCCTTACATAGTTCCACTTTAATGTGAAAAATGCCGCGTGGAGGAAGAAGGCCCACGGGTTGTAAACTTCTTTTCCCGGAGAAGAAGCAATGACGGTATCTGGGGAATAAGCATCGGCTAACTCTGTGCCAGCAGCCGCGCTTCAAGAAATAGTGAATGGTCTTATCAATACACAAATGTATAACTCCCCAACAGCTCTGCTATATTTCTACCTATGTGGCTAAAGAAGTTCTGCGCGAATCTAAATGAAAGAGACATTCATCTAGGAAAACTTGGTGATGGAATGATGAAGTTCAAGCAGCTATTAAGAGTAATAAATATAGTTTTTAAAATTGACAAAGGACTAAGGATTAGAAGGATTTCAAAATGTATAAATTTGTTAGAAACGAAGGAATGAATATAGTAGGGAAAGCAAAGATAAGAATTATCTGATCTCTATTAAAATTAGGCACAAAATTTTAAAAACAATCTATAAACCACTAAACTGAGGAAAAGACGAGAGTAGTTTTCAACAATATTAGATGTATTAAAAGTGAAGATGATAATGTATTAATTATAGTTATCAAAGTGACACTTAGGTGTCCAAGCATTGTATAAGGTTATGGGCAATGGAGCGATTTATGTTATCTACAAAAGTAGACGCTTTACTACCTGGGCGTCCCATCTCTTGTATTTGGAATTGTATGTGTTTATTTGTTTTTGAATTTTTGCTGACCTGTTCCGACATCTTTGTTTTTTAATTATTTATTTATTTTTTATAATTATATGGCATAAATGATTTTTCATGTGGTTTAAATGTTTATTCTTAATGTGGTTTAAATGTTTATTCTTAATGTAGTATAAACATAATTATATCAATGCTTGATTAGATATAATGGATACATATTTAATAATAAGAAAAAATTAGGGTGGCACTTAAAGTGCTTCGTAACCTAAGCGCTTAAGTCGTTCCAAAGCTTTGGGTTGTTTTTTTGCTTTAATAACTACCTTATCAATAAGAATTAAAGAGAGATGGATTAATTATTTCTACAACTTACTAAATGAAAATGATACAAGTAATAGTGTTTTAGAAGGTTGTAATAAACGTCAAGGAACCATCAATTTTATATATAAATGGAAAATTAAGGTGTTTGAAGTAAAAGAAGTTTTAAAGAAGATGAAAATAAGTAAATCAGTAGGTCCAGATGATATTTCAGTAGCGGTGTGGAATAGCTTGGCTAACTAAGTTGTTTTATGGCATATGTGCACAAGAAAAATTTCAGATGAATGGACAAGAAGCATTGTGGTACCAATTTTTTTTAAAAAAAGGTGGTATTCAAAGTTGTAATAGTTATAGAGGAATTAAACTTATGATCAATATTATTAAATTATGGGAGAGGGTAATCGAAACCCACCTGAGACAAGAAACTAATATTTCGGATAACCAATTTGATTTTATGGTAGGAAGGTCAATTGTAGAAGATATTTATTTGTGTAGAAACTATTTATTTGTGTAGGAGACTAATGGAAAGATTTAGACAATATAAGAAAGATCTCCATATGGTCTTTTATTGACTCAGAAAAAATTTATGATAGAGTCCCCCCTGAAAATTAATTTGGGAAGTGTTAGAGAGAAAAAGATTTTCAGTAAATATGTGAACATAGACATATATATATATATATATATATATATGTCTATGTTCAATTGGGAGCACCTCTTTTCGCTATTGTCACCACGATGATAAGAGAAAGGTGATTTTGGCCTAAGTTTTGCCACCTAACCTCTGGACACTGTTGGAATATGGTGTTGGGGGTAGCCATGTCACTCCAACGACATCGTTTGCGGAATATTGGTGGAGATTTGACCACATTGAACAATTGAGGGTATGGATTTTTTTTCCAAAAATGAATTTTCACAAAAAATGTGGCAAATATCCTAAAGTTGGTAATGAAATTTTTATATGTTTGATACCGGAGCCTGATCTATGGCCTCACAGGTTGAGCATATATTGCTTTGCCATGGGTGCAAATCTAAAATATCACTTTCTGTGATTTTTCCACCAATATAAAGTTTTACATATGTTCATATAAAAATGAGGTTTTCTTGAAGTATTAGAGCTTAATATGGCTGTTTGCCCCCAAAATGGCCGGCCAAAACATCCCTAAAAAAGAACAATGGTCCAACAAAATTTCCTTAGTTGGGGACAAATTTTGGATTTCAGTTTCGCAGAAATGAGATCGGAACCTGAGTTTTTAACAATGACTCCCAATTACAATCAATTACATCAAAGATCAGCTCTAAGCCCATATTTGTTGTGTGCTAAATGAGCTTACTAGAGACATTCAAGATCAAATCCCTTGGTGTATGTTTTTTGCTAATGATATTACTTTGGTCGATGAAGCAAAAGCAGATGCAAATGCCAAGTTGGAATTATGGAGATTAACATTGGAATCAAAAGGTTTTACGATAAGTAGAACAAAAACGTAGTATATGGTGTGTAACTTTGGTAATAATAAGACTGAAAATGAGGTGGTGAAAATTGATGATATGGAGATACTGCAAAGTGAATATTTTATGTACGTAGGTTCAATCATAAACAATAAAAGAGAAATAGAGAATGATTTTGCACAAAGAATTAGAATAGGGTGGATGAAGTGGAAGGGTGTGTCTGGAGTGTTTTTTGATTGAGGGAAAATTTTTATGGAACAATTATGCGACCAACAATGATGTATGGGGCTGAATGTTATAAACAAACATGGTGTAGCTTAAATGAGGATAATGAGATGAATGAGTGATAAAATTAGAAAAGATAAAATGAGGAGTTACCGAGTTACCAATTAAAGTTAGTTATTCTTATACATGATAAGTTGAAAAAAATTCGTTTGAGGTGGCATGGACATTCACAATGGAGCTTTTTGTATGCTCCAAGATGAATGGGTGATTTGATTTCGATTGAAGGAGCTAAAAGAGCCAGGGGTTGATCGAAAATGACACTAGAAGAAGTGGTGATGAAAGACATGCATAGCTTTGGAGTAGAAAAAAATATGGCTTTGAATAGAGCTGATAGGTGAAAAAGTACTCTCCGACCCCATTTAGTTGGGATAAGGTTGAGTTGAGTTGAGTTTAGCAGGACAACACGTGTGCGTTTATGTAGGGTTTAGGCCGGTTTTTTTCTTGTTAGTTGAAGAGTTTATGTATATATTTTTTGTATTTCTGTTCGTGTCTTAGTCAGGAAGTAATTGAGATGGTTTAGGAAACTTTCTGGGTCTTGCAATGTCCGTGCAGCTGTACCCCATAATGGTGGTGGTTGATTGAGTTGAAAATTTTGAGTTTCTTCAGTAGCTTTGAGTCTTGACTGCTTATGAATAGATAGCTGTGGTAAGTTATATTTCTCATCTCCTTCCTCTCTCTTATCAATTCTTATTAATCTTTTCTGACTTCCAAAAATTTTCTGCTGTCACTCATTTCTGTTAAATACTTACCTGTTATTCTGCTGCCGCTTGTACTTTAAACCCTTCCCTTATGCTTTGCTTTCCTGTTCTTATTTCTGCTACCATTTTGCTTTGGTCATCAAATCTCTTTGTTCTGATATGTTCTACTATCTATCTCTATCAATCCTGTGTTATGCTTGGATCCTAAATTTCTAATTTATTTTATTTATTTCATTACTCTTTTCTAGGGTATAATAGTGAACAGAATCAACCCCTGAACCTGTTGGAGTGTTAAGAAAAAATGAAGTGGTTGTGTTGTAGTCTGGCTGTCCCGGGATTGAATTGTAGGGTTGTACCATAGCTGTCCATTGCTGGTATTATGGCTTTGTGTACATGGGCATCCAGTAACAGAACATCTGCCCTTAGAAGCCCTCATACATGTTTGTTGATGTCCACCTTTAGGCCAAATCAAAGATCCAGTCACTAACCTTTTCTAGAATTGGGAGCTCTTGTTGTTCTGCTCCAGAACAAATTTTGGATAGTTATGCCTTTGATGTAGGAGCTTAAGAAAGTAAAGAAGCAAATAAGTTTTATTGGTGTGTTAAGAAAAACTATGCTTGTAGTGTTGTAGGACTTAAGTTCCGTCAACTTCTCTTGGCCCCCAACAAGAGAATCACTTGTTACAAGCCTAGCAAAGAAATTGGCCGTGGCAATTTGAAGTGAACCGTCGTTTGTCGTTGGGAAGAAAACCCTAATAGCTCTGGGGTTACTGAGGGATGAGGTATTAAGTCAAAAATATTATTGGTGGTGGAAGGAATAAGTGGTGAAATGTAGGGTTCTTGATGGGACTCAATGGAGGTTCTAACTAAAGCATCATTTGCATTTAACTTAAAAGCATCATTTGTACATTTCCTTTCTTTCTCTCTGGTACTAAGCTAATTGGTTGTGTTGCTGTATGGAAATTTATTTTATTTCATTTCAACTGCTTTGTTTGTTATTTTCTATTGATTTCTTAACAATCGACAGCTGAGGTGATCGATATATATATATATTTTTGCAGTTGTAAATCATGTGGCGAGCGTTCATATGTTTGTCCAGGTCATTGTGGTCACATTGACCTTGTATTACCAATCTACAACCCCTTACTGTTCGGTACCCTTCTTGATATTCTGAGAAGGGCTTGTATGTTTTGCCATCATTTTAAGATAAAAACGGAAGAGGTACTACTCTATATTGTGGTTTTGGTGATATTTGATAGAGCTGTTATTGTCTATTTTTCTTGATTATGCGTTCAACAAAATTATACTATGACATGTTTATTCCTGTTACAATGTTGGAATTGCTGGGTTTATTTTATAGGTTGAGAACTATGCGACTCAACTGGAATTAATAATAAAGGGCGATATTGTTAGTGCAAAAGATCTCAAAGAAAATAGCATGAGCCATGTGACATGTTCTGAGGCAAACAATTACAACTTCAAGCATTCGGGTGGGCACAAGTGGACTTCTCTTCAATCTAGCGAGGCAATGTCTGTATTGAGCGACTTTATCAAACAAAAACCTAAAGCATGTCATAATTGTAAGGCCAAAAATCCTGCGATCAGTTCTCCTACTTCTGGTTGGATTCAAACGGTAATAACCTTTGGTAACATTCTCTATTTCATTTCACCTTGTTTTGCTTGGTTGCAGTAACAAGTATTCTGTGGATGTTGATTTCCTACTAGTTCTGGCTTATGAATCATTGACATCCTTGCTTCTGAAAATGTGATTGATGATTGTGGATTTTTATTTCTCACAACATCTTAGGTTTACTAGCATTAGTGGTTTCCTTCACTGATTGCATGGTATTAATAGATGTACAAAGCCAATTATTTCCTTTACTAGGTGTTTTTTCATTATTTTAGTTCTGTTCCCTTTTTTGTTTTGCAGCATATGGTATATTTATTACTTGGAGCTTAAGGTTTTGATCAGTATTATTTGTCTTTTGTGATGGATAAGCAGTTTAGTGTTGCTAGTTGTAGCTCATGCAAAATTTGGTCCTCCAGATTGTCTCTACTTATTTTCAAGTCAAATTAATTAATTTGTTTTCAAATTGTATGAGTTGGGGGGCTATGAAAGATTGGATTTCTGTAGTCTGTTAAATCTTCAGAAGGGAAATGCCAATTAATTAGCTGGGAACCTATTCCTGTTTGAAAGCCTTCAAAATTTAAGATAAGGCTGTAGAAAGTTCAATGGGCTTGAATTTTAAGAAGATGCTTTTTATGTGGTTTGGATTTTATTTGTTTTGTTGTGTTTTTTGGGTATCATCTGCTTAGGCCATTTGCGGACTCTGGTCAATTAATTGTTTTTGGAAATAAGGTCATGATATGTAAAATTCTGCCAGAACATTTCTGGTGTTCTTTTGTTCTGCAGGAGCACAAGAACACCCAAATCACGTTGGAGCACACCCGTCCATTTTTGTGTTCTGCAGGAAGGAAATGGGCACCGCGAACTGAAATGTTAGATTGAAAAAATGTGCTCCGCGAGTATATAAATTTTTTTTTTCAAAAATACCATAAAAAAGGGGGAATGGGGCTTAACAGCAAAAATAATAAAACTTCTAAAAGCTGGTCACTAGAAGCATTTTTTCCTCAGAAAATACTCTTGAAGAACAGAGCAATCAGAACTGTATCACAACTCTCATGTAACAAGATCGTTGTGAAACACATCCTTTGTTTATGAGATTAGAAGCTATTGATTTAGTTTATGTGTTGGTATGATATTTAAATTGTTTTGTGGTTTGTCATAATGTTTATTCGTTAGTATGTTTTTTGACATTGCCTGATCAATTATTTTCCTTTATTTTTATTTCGCCTACTTCACCTATGTTAATTTTTCTTGTGTGCACCTTTTAAGTTGTGTCAACCTTCGTTTAATTCATGGTATCTAGTAAAATAGGTTATGCTTCTTTACCTTCTCATCCATTCAAACCCTTTGGGTTTTTTGATGTTATTTTGGCTTAATTTTGTAGAGAATGTCAATTGACGATATCAGAGCAAATACGGTGAGAGGGTGCAAGATGGGCCAGCCATTTCTTCATGGAGGTGAAGAAATATCCGTTACTGATGAGGTGGAAAATGCTAATAATTTGCCTCCTGAGTTCTTTAAGCAGAAGAATCTATCTTCTAGACTCCTCTTACCGTCAGATGTATGATTCTCATGAACTTTGTACTTGGAATAGTCTTGCTAATTTGTTCTTATTTAATTGATCTTAGTCTTATGAATGCTGATTATTACCTTTATAATTGAAATAAGATCTATATTATTAACATATGCATTCATGCCTCTTACATTACCACAGGTGAAAGATATTTTAAAGCTTTTATGGGAAAATGAGGCTCGGCTTTGCTCTCTTATCTGTGACATTCAGCAGGAGAGGTTGCATATGTCTGGGAAAAATGCTAGTTACTCAATTTTTTTTATTAAGAACCTTCTTGTTCCTCCAATCAAGTTCCGTCCACCATCCAAGGGTGGTGATTCTGTGAGTGAATATCAATCAACACATTTTTGAAACTTCTGTTTTTAGTTTTAGTTTTTTGTAGTGTTTAATTTTTTTTGTCCTTGGTTGAATATATTAATCTTGTTCATATAAATTTTTTTTATGGGAATTATGCTACACCGTATGTTTTTTTCACATTGATTTCTTCATTATGCTTTGGGTTCAACGTCAATGTGGTCAGATGATGTGTTGTTTTATAACTTCTTGTGTCCTGGACATAGATATTTTCTGATGCTCCATATTTAGTATTTGTTTGAAACTTATCATGATCCAGGGGTCCCTAAAGACTTAAACCTCACACTCCTCTCTTCTCCTTAGCGAAAAAGAAGATTTTTTTTTTTTTTTTTGGTGTTCTCCCTCTCCCTCTCTTCCCCCCCAGTTTTATTTATTCTTAAAGAATAGAATACTTGAAGTGTTTGGTGATGTAGACATGTGTAGGTGATTTGGTGCTGAACACATGTATTGCCAGAAAACAGAAAATAGACTTGCCCTTGTTGTAGATGATTGTAAACATAGTTCACATGGCTAGTGAATTACATCCTTCTCCCAGAGTAGTTGCTTTAGTGTTTTTTTTTCTGATGGATTTTGATATCATCTTCCTTCTACAGATATATTTTAGGATAAGACTTTATTTACCTTCTGAAATTTGATACTACTTTTAGGTGATGGAGCATCCTCAAACTGTTTTACTAGGCAAGGTGCTACAGGCTAATATTTCTTTAGGCAATGCACATCTCAACAGCACAGAGCATTCAAAGATCATTCCTAGATGGATGGATCTTCAACAATCTGTGAACGTATTATTTGATAGCAGGAGTGTCATGGGTGAGTGGTCGGTACATTTGTTTCTTTCTTGTTATTTTCTATCTGCTGAACTATGCATATTAATCAATTTATCCTAGTATGTTTGGATGTTGATGAGCATTATGTTTCTGTAAATGTTTATCTTTATCTTGTATGTTTATTATTTATTTTGCTTCTTAAAGGGCTGACAATTTTCCTTTTTCTTCTTTTTCTTGTTTGGTCAAATTAGGTATGGTATATTTTCTTTGAGCTGGGCAAGAAAGTTAATTTAAACTTTAGGGAGAGGAGGGGGTCAGTTATGTACAAACACAACTTTTCTGATAAATAATATGCATCTAAAATAACAACGATATAGAAACCTAAAACAGGGTTTTTTTTTTCCTGAAACCTAAAACAGGGTTTGGGGGCCTTAAAGAGGATTATATGGCAGGGACCCTCATACAACATATCCCTTTTAACACCAGACTAGAGTACAAACAGCAACATTATGCCAACCCAAAGCAGGGTTTGGCAGCCTGAAAGAGGACTCTACTATAGGCAAAACTCATATACAACATATGCCTATTAATCCCAAACTTGGCCATTTCTTTGGCTACTGACTTGGCTGACTGTAATCTCCAACTCAAAGAAAAGCTTCGATTAGAAGAGAGAGCTCTGGCTTTTTTGAATGAAGTGTATGTATCTCCATGGTCTTCCAAGATTTCACTGAAGCCATCCATTCTTCAGTTTCAAATCTTCTTCTATAATCAAAATCGATCTGTGTTAACTTCGAGTTACTGCTATTGACTCTGCTGTAAGAGGGTCACAATGACTAATGAGGTCAGAGAAAACCAATCATAGTTGTCTGTTGTCAAGGCGTTGCCTATTCTTTTTTGAACTCTTACATTGGTTTTATATGAATATGGTACAGCGAGATACCTGGAATCATGCTTCTAAGCAGGCTATAAAAAATAAAAAGAAAAACAAAAAGAAGAGGAAAAGAAGGGTGCTGAATTTATTATTCGACCTTGAAACTAAACCCTTCCAAGCCTTTGCGATTAATTTCTTTGGCAACTCTCTTGGACTCCAGCGACAGTTTCCTTCTCTCCTTTTCTTCTGTGTTACGCGTCCATCTGAACTGTTTCTTTTATTTTTTATTTGTTTTCTTTCTTCGCTTCTCCAATTTTCTATTTAGTTTCCATTGCTGATCTGTTTCTTTTTTTTTTTTTTTCCTTCTCTTTCTTTACTACTCTGTTTCAATTCTTCTCCTCCTTGTCTCTCAACCCAGATTCTGTCACTGTGGCTGTTGGTAACTGTTCAAAATCAGAATCAAAATTGGACAGATTTCTATTTTGGAAGGAAAAAAAAAAAGAAAAAAAAGCTGATAAGTGGCAGATGGAACAAATATTCTGCAAACAGTATTCAAGAGGCAAATCAATAACTGTCCACAGTATTTTTTTTTTTTTGGATGAATGAATATATGTCCGCAGTTGAGTAGCCCAAAGGAAAGGGAAAAAATGTACACATTTTTTTTTTCCATTCATGCTTGCCTAGGGTGCCTAGGTGCCTAGGCGTGTAGGTGCCAGGCATTCGTCCCCCAGCTCGGGTCGCCTTGACACCTTGACAACTAATACCAATATACCTGATCCATCATGTTCTTTAAAAATATCTCCAACCCCAGCTGGTCCTGGATACCAAAGAAGAAATGATGCGGGCGGTCCAACTGGAGGATAGGATTAATTTTGAGTGCCCAATGGGTTACATTTGTGTTGGACTTTTACAGAATGGGTTTTATTGTAATTGTAATTGGGCTAATTTTATAAATCCATTTTGTGGGGTTAGTAAAATCTGTACGGGATAGGTATTAATTCTTATTTTCTGTTTTGGATTTTTATAAGAGATGGAATAATGTTTAGTTTCCATCTTTCAGTTCAAGTAGCTTATAGGAGTTTTTATTTTTCTGTTGTCTTAGTCATTAAGTCTAAGGGATTTAAGAAATTTCTAGAATATTGTTATTATTAGAAATATAATGTTAGGGAGTCATTAGTCTACAAATAAGTGGACTGATTATCCAATGATGCAAATTGTTTTGAATGAATGGATGATATTTTGAAGGATTGCAGGATAGCAATCCATTGTGTGTTTCTAAGTAAGAATATTGTTATTATTAGAAATATATCGTTAGGGAATCATTAGTCTGCAAATAAGTGGACTGATTAGCCATGAATGCAAGTGTTTTTGAAGGAATGGATGATATTTTGAAGGATTGCAGGATAGCAATCACTTGAGTGTTTCTAAGTAAAGCTCCCAGGTTAATGGCCTGGTTGATTAAGCATACTTTTGGCTTCTTCTATTCTGGTAAATGATTTCCCTGTTTCCAATTCTGTATTCTTTTGAGTTGTTTCTTTCTGCAGTTCTATTACTCTTCTTGAGGCCAGCTGATGCTCTTCATTCCTCGAAATCATTCGATAGCTTCCACCATTCTTCACTGTTTCCTCTCCAACTTTCCCTACTATTTCCATCAACTATTCCTACCACAACCTACCATTAAACCCCGGATCCATACCTTTTTACTTGCCAAACCAGAACCATGTCCTGCTTCTGTCCTGCACCTTCTTTTAGCCCAATTGCATCCGTGTGAACTTCTGAGATTTCTCTCAGATTTCTGTCGACAAAAAAAATAAATAAAACATGGCGTGATACAATAAGACGACCAACCGCCTGGGGGTTGAAAAACTGCCTGGATGCCTCAGCGTTGACTAGTTGACGCCTTGACTACTATAGTTGATATATGCAAGGTTTAAAGTATTGTATTGTATCGGTTCCGATAGTACGATACACTATCGTATCAATATCGGTAGCTACCCATACGATATGCTATACTGATACTCTTAACTTTGAATATATGTGAGATTTCAACCCTCTAAGCTAATCAATCACAGAAAATAAAAATTGCAACTGCCTCATTCAAGAGAGGAGGCATGATGTTTCAAGGTGCCCATACCCAGAACATGAAGGAAATCGAATAGGAAGCTTCAGCTTGTCATTATAATTTGAATCCAAGGTTCAAAATCTCGTGTCTCGACCCTCTAAGAAACCGAGATCTTGGAAATCTTGGTCGAGATCTTGGCGAGACGCTGCACGCGAAGGCTTAAAATGTGTGTTTCGACCCTAAAATGACCATTTTAAGGCTTGATATTCTAGGGGAACCCTATTTTAACATATATAAACATATTTAAACCATAAAACTGTATAAATAATCACACATGGTTGTTGTTTGGGTTTACACCCATGTTTGGCAATGTCGGTCTAAAGTTTAAATGTAAACCTAGGGTAATATTGGCTATTCTACATAATGTTACACTAATAGAAGATCACAGAAGACCAAATGAGCTAGTAAAATGATATTTTAGGAAAAGAATAAACATAATAACACTTAATTAGTTTTTTGTCATAGTAAAAAAAACCCAAAGTAGTCAAGTAGACTATACCATCATAATTCATATTATGTCGAGATCAATCGAGAACTAGTTGAAAAATGTCGAGAAATGGTCGAAAATGCCGAGAAATGGTAAAAAATGTTGAGAAATGGTCGACACCAGTAGACACAAGCTCGAGAACTGGTCGAGACACTGTATCGAGGCGAGATATCGTCTCCAGCCCCTCGAGATCTTCGAGAGCTCACCGAGATTTTGAACACTGTTTGAATCTAATTGCAAAAGCCATATTTTCCTAGATTTAACGAATGTGCGTAACAGGAAATTGAAATGAGAAAACTGAAATAGAACAATACCTGGTATAGAGCAAATAAGTTTTGACTGGAATCTTTCCTATCTCCTCCTCTTCCTTGGCTTCCAGGTTACACCTATGGCTGAAATCAATTTGATGAGTGGACTTCTTCACTAACTAAAATAGGCCAAGATTAAACTTAAAGATTAATCTTAA
Organism: Protea cynaroides; assembly: GCA_028583415.1. Taxonomy (NCBI): domain Eukaryota; kingdom Viridiplantae; phylum Streptophyta; class Magnoliopsida; order Proteales; family Proteaceae; genus Protea; species Protea cynaroides. The sequence continues at coordinate 65,491,444 of CM053269.1, read as the reverse complement.
ACTTAAAAAAGGCCAAAATATGCGAGTGTGGCACTAGAGTTTTCGTATTTCACAAATAAAAAATGCTATAAACTGCCTAGAACAAGTAATGATTTTTTTTTTTGTGTGGGTAAAAACAAGTTATAATTCCAACTCTTTTTTACCTGATCAGAGTATTGACTTTCTTGGTCTGGATGTTGTATATCTTCCTCATAGCATCCTTGATTTTCTTCTTATCAACCTAGATATCAACAATGAAGACAAGTCTATTATTGCCTTCTATATTCTTCATGGAAGATTCAGTGGTGGGGATGCTTGAGAATCTGATAGTGCTCCAGCTTGTTCCTTGGAGTAGCACTAATGCTGGGATGCTTTGAACTCTGCTCTTTCTTTAATCTTTAGGGCTTGTTTGATAAAACTTCAGAATCCGGATTCTATGGATTCTGACTTCTAGGAGCCTGAATGGAGTAGAATCGCGTTTGGTAAATCCGGTTGGATTCTTTACTCCATGGAGTGAACCGGTTTTAAAAGACTTCAGAATCCAAAATTTTGGAGTATAAAAAAGAAGCTTTTTTGTTCTGGAGCAATGTTTGGAAGAAGAAAGAACCCCCCACCCACCGCTCGCTACCGCCACCGCCCACGACTGCCACTACCACCGCCACCCACCACCCACCGCCACCACCACTCACCACCACCACCACCACCACCACTACCGCCACGGCGCCACCACCATCCTCCGCCACCACCACCACCACCACCACCACCACCACCACCACCACCACCGCCACCATCCTCCACCACCACCCACCAACCACCCACCACCCCTCATGACCGCCACCACCACCACCCATTACCGCCGCCACCGCCATCACCACCACCACTAGCACCACCACCCACCTCCCACCATCATCATCCTGGAATCCATTCCAGAACTGCGTTATCAAACATGTATCTACTCTCAAATTCTCCTGAAGCAGCTTGGAGCATAAGTAGAAATTTAAACCGGAAGTAAGGAGTTTGGAGAAGAAGTTTTATCAAACGGGGCCTTAGTGTCTTTGGTTGGTGAAAAATTACTGAAGTGTGGATCTTCTTTGACTAGAGGCTATGTTTGGAAAAGAAAAGAAAAGGAAAGAAAAGAAAAAGAAGCGTAAGACAATAGTAATGATAAAAGAGTGGTTAAGCATAAAAAAAATGATGAAACAATGGTCCCTTTGTTTCAAAAAATTTCTTTTCTTTTCTTGGCATACAAACATAGGTAGAATCTTTCCAACCTCATCCTTTTCCTTGGGTTCCAGTGCGCACATGTGGTTGAAATTGAAATTTGGATGTGTAGCGAAGCATGGGTTCAAGGGGTTTGTAGGATAATCCAGCATCAGAGAGAGAGAGAGAGAGAGAGAGAGAGAGAGAGAGAGAGAGAGAGATCTCCGATGGAAGGCTCCGATCACCGACGGAGAAGAGAACTTGAAAAGTTAAATTGGTGGAACGACTAGCATACGAATCCCTAGATCTTACTTTACACACACACACACAAAAGGTGGGATTGGTTGGGCCGGGCCTAGCCCAATGCCTCATCCCCGCCTCGGCCTGGCCCGAGCACAAGCTTAAAAATCCTAGCTCAGTCCCACCCTGCTGGCTGAAAAGCATAGTTCAAAAACTCAGTGATATTGTGCGAAATTTAAAAAATTTCGGATATTCGGCTGGTCCGAAATGAAATGACATCCGAACTACAAAATGCAATATTCCAGTCGAAATTTCAGTCGTTTCTCTTCATTAGATACGCAATATTTCGTTTGAAATTTTGGTTGGATTTTTGGGTTGGAAGCAGCCCTTGCGCCAACCCAAAAATGCACTATTTAGCTGAAATTTTGCCCTTTTCGATTTCGAAGAGACTGAAACTTGAGTTTTTGAACTATGCTTAAAAGCCTAGCCCAGACCTGCTTAGGCTCAAGGTAGGCTCGGGTTAACGAGGACAAATTCACACTTTTAGGTAAAATGCTTTGGTTGTCATTGTGAAAACGTGGATTTGAGTCTGTGATCAGCTACTTTGTGCAGAAAGTGCTGAAGGTTAGGATATTCTCCATTCTGCTCCTCCCAAGACCATATGAAATTATATTGGGTTTTGGGCTTGTCCCTTTATTATTCTGAAGCTTAAGTGTGTTAAACAGTGCGGTTTCGATTTAACGGTGCAGTTCGGTTTCGGTTTGGTGTGTAATAAGTAAAACCAAAACCGAACCATTTATTAAACGGTTTCAAAATGCTACCAAAACCGATTATGAATCGGTTTCGGTTTTTCGGTTTTTAAACGGTTTTGTTGCTAGAAAGGAGAGGAAGAGAGTTTTAGGAACAAAGTAGAGGAAAAGCAGAGGAAATAATTAAAATAATTTTAATCATATATGAAAATGGACTTATGATTTAGAAGTATACCATGTGGAAAGCTTTAAAATATAATATGTTTATACATATATAATCATTTAGCACCAAGGATTAAAGTAAAGGTTTAGTCGGTTTTAATGGTTTCAAATAGTCAGTTTAAACGGTTTCATTCTTCAAACTAGAACCGAATCGTTTAATTAAACGGTTTCATTTTTAAAACCAGAATCGAACCATTTAATAATCGGTTTCACGGTTTCGGTTTAAATGGTTCAGTTTGATTTCAGTACATGGTTCGGTTTCATTTTTGACACCCGTAGAAGCTCTTTGGTTCAATAATTTGATTCTCAGTTTCTCACCATAAACTCGACTCAACTTTAATTAAGGTGCATTTAGTCTTCATTTTACATGGCTGAACCACTTCAAGTGCCCTCTTCCGCTTCAACTTACCACCTCTAGCCAACCACTCCTATGTTACTTTATTTGCATTCCTATGGATTTTATCTTACAATATATGGATATTGCCATAAATGATTTCATGAGAATATCAAGGTAACTTTTATTTTTATTTTACTGAGAAGTGGAAAATTTCAGCTTTAAAATACTCTCCTGCCCAAAATGGAATGAAGAATTGCTTCTGAGAATCGAATTTATTCCAGAAACAATTCTGGTCAAAATCTCTGAGAAAAATGTGGACAAAGGAAAAAAAAAAAAAAAAAACTCGGAAGGATATAAAAATCTTGCGGAATCACTTCTTGGAAGTGATGCCAAACACATTACATTACTTCCGAATTGGAAGAATATATAAAGAAATTTTCCTTTACTTGATTCTTGCTTGAGCTTAATGTTATTACTTAATTTGGGGATTCTAGGTAGAGATTGGGGAATCTTGTTAAGTGACTCTAAAGAATGTTTTGAGCTAGCCAGGCAGGCAAAGCACTTGAAGTCCAGTTGTGGATTATCTTTCAGTTACTATTAAGTTGCTTCAGTTAAGTCTTTTTATTTATTATTATGTTTTGGGCATGGGGTCTACCTCGGGTTTCTTTTATTTGCTGTTATGTTGAGAGTCATTTTTGTTTTGATTGTCAATTATAGTTTTCACATAGAACTGATAAAAGCTTCTCAACTCTGATCTGTGAGCACATTGTCATCTTTATTTTAAGAGTACAGCAGGGGACACCTCCCTTTCTTTGAGTCTTCTTAGGTCTTGTTCTCAGGTTTCAATGTTCTTACCTTGAAGTAATTGAGAATCTTCTGGAGAAAAAAAAAATATAAATCTCATTTATTAGAATAGAGTTTGTAAATTTGAGAATGAGGTTGGTCTGGGGATTGGCATACTCAAGGAAAAAAAAAAATTGTAATAAGTGGATATGAAGGTCCCTTGTGGACGGTCTTTGGCATTTTGTGACTATATTTAAGTGCAGTGTTGTTTGCCTATGGGAAAATTAGTAACCATCTACTAAATTTCCTTTGTTGCATCAGTTATTATGATTGCCAAGGGGAATTTGATTTTCTTTTGAGAGTTTTTCAGCTAGTATGATTCATGTGGGAACAAGAATCCATTGTATTTGTGTAATTCTGTTGTGCAAGAAAAAACCTTCTCATTGTGTAATAGTCTTTCTTCACTTGTCTCCATTGGTGTTTTAGGATCAAAGTGGTTTTAGGGAGATGTAAATTTAGGAAAATCATATGTCGTCTTCCATTATGGAGCGTGGTATCTTGGCTCTTTAAATATCATTGAAAGATTCTATTTGATTATGCTCTTCTAAACCAACTACCAATATGACCAAGTGAGAGTAAGAGAGATTGTTATAATTGAAATTGAGTACAAAATTTCTTGGTGCAACATGCTTGAAGTTATCAAGCTAGTCAAAATTGGCAATTTTTTCTATTACGCTGGCGATTGAAATTAGGAAAAAATTGCAAAATTGGAATACTTTTAAGCAAATTCTATCGAAATTGGCAAAAAAATCCTGTTTACCCAGGGGTAATAAATCGCGCCCCCAGGTGAATTCTCAAACCTAGTCAACAAGATGGAATAGAGGCGCGGGAAATTTTGTGCTGCAACTATGAACCATCCTTGAAAGAATCAAAAACTGCCCAGCTTAATAATTAGATAATCCAATTTTTCTCTGAGGAAATGTAGTTATGTCAGTGCTTGACTACTAAACATTTCAGGTTTTTTTTTTTACCCTAGGAAAATAAGTTTCATGATCACATAATTGTGGGCATAATTTGCCAATGGATCATCCAATGAATTGCGGTTTGTAGATGTATGAAATATATAAGCAATTAGGCCATATAGTGTGGTGATATTCTCTCTTTATTAACTTCAATCCATGGTTTGAAATCTTGGCAAGATCTTGCTGAAATTTAAAAAATTTTGGTGATCTTGAGCAAGTCTAGACAAGACGACACTCGAGGCCGAGACACATAGTCAGTAGTGTCTTGGTTGAAATCTCAAGACCATCTCGATGGGTTTTGATAGATATTATTCAGAAATAAGCAAACACCCCCATTTGAATCCAATAAAAATAGTATAAAATTCAAATTCCAAAAGGATAAATTATCAACTTTCTAGGTCAATAACAAAAACTGGATTTTCGATTGTGGGGCAATTTTCAACTTTCAAATGCTAGTATTTTGTCTAATCTAAAAATTCTATAAATCTTATTAGAGTAAAACATCACTAAATACCAAGATTCCACAAAAATAATTATTGTTTTGATGTTCAAAAATTTATTTCCATTAAGGAGACTTTAAACAGCATTCGCGTACTTTGAACAAAGTTTGAATGAAGCATAACTCATTCAATATAACTCGGATTGAAGCAATCTCGGAGTTGTTGGAAAGTTGATTATACTAGCTTTCCCATAAATCTGATATTGTTTGAAATTAGTTTTATTGAAGGAGTTACATTCCAGTCAAACCTTGTTCAGAGTTCACAAATGCTGTTAATAGTTGCCTCAATGGAAATAAATTTTTGGAGAGAAAACAAAAATTACTTTATGGTTTACAAAGTATGCCTTACTTTGCACAAAAAAAGAAAAAGAAAAAGAAGTATGCCCTACTTAAATAATTATCCTAGTTTTGCCCAGGATCTTCCAATGATTCAGCTCTTACATCATATAAAAAAGGTAGTCTCAAATTCTCTTGGATGCGCGAGAAGGGAAGTGGTTTTCATTGTTAAAATTCTTGCAGTTTTTATGTGTTCGTCTCATACAACTGCAGATGGGAGAAAATTAACGTCTAGCTCAATTAGACACTGTTTAATTAGAGATTGCCACTTCTTAATGGATAATTTGATATTTTGTTGATTCTAATTTTTTACCATGGGATGAGATGGTCTATTCGCTCCTTAAATTGAATACAAAAATAGATTTTAGTGTAATTTTCTTCCTTGTAGGTGGCTTATTCATCAAATGTGAGCATTGAATCACACTTATAGTCTTTTTGTTGCACTCCCCTTTTTTGTGTAAATTTTATTTTTACATTTTAGAATTTTTTTTTTGTTATGCTTGTCTTATTGCTTCTTTTTTATGGGATTTAAATATGGGATCGGATTGGCTGGCATCGATCTAGCTGGTAAGACTGATACCACTGTTCTTCTCTCCTGTATCAGTCAGTATTGAACCATATTGGTTGATCTGGGTTAGGATCAGGGGTGTCTGATCAGATTTTCAGTGTCATGTTTTAAATTCTTCATCTGTATCATAGGCAACATGGAAACATCCCTGCTTACTTTTTTTTGAAGTTGCAGATTGGCCATAGTTCAGTAGTTAATGTTTTTCAACACTTTCGTGTATGCATGCTTGACATCAGGTCAGAAAGATAATATGGCTACTGGAATATGTCAGTTGCTGGAAAAGAAAGAGGGTATCTTCCGCCAGAAAATGATGGGGAAGAGGGTTAATTATGCATGTCGCTCTGTCATATCGCCAGATCCCTATTTAGCAGTCAATGAAATTGGTATTCCTCCCTATTTCGCACTGAGGTTAACCTATCCAGAGGTAAGGGTGGAGTTGCTATCCTACATGGAAAATGCAAATAATATTTTCTCAATTATATGTAATCTACAGTTTCTATCGCAAAATGCTGTGTATGTGATGGATGTGTCCATAAATGTTGATATGGTTGTGTATTGATATTTGATAAGATAGTCATATAATGTGTGTATTCACTAGCTTGGGTACCTTTTTTACTCTGGGAAAATTACGTGGACCTCCTCTTGACAATTCGTTTACTACGCATCAGACATCAGTACCATGACCCTTTTTGACATACATAGACCTCCCTCAAAAAGTTATATTTATGACACATTAGTTCACTTTGTTAAGAAATGGTTGTTAGTTGCTGACATGTACATAAGTTAATTTTTTAAAATACGAAAATACCTTTAGTCCTATTAAATTACTCTTTTACCCTTATGAGTGTTTAAGACAACTCAACTTTCCTTTTTTGAAGGTAGCCCTTTCCTGCTGCTGCATCTTTGTCTTCTTCTCTGAAGATACTTCTGCAACTTTGTTCCTTTTGCGATTGAGGTAGAAGGACCATTCATTTTCCAGGCATTCTCATGCAAAAGGTGTTCGAGATGTCTCAACACCTTAGACTTGTTGAGGAACGATGGATTACCAGAACCCTTGAAACCTTCAAATCCTGGCGGACTTCAACTGGCCCCAATAGTTTTGCCATTGTTGGTCAGATCATGGAATTCAGTCAAAACCCCATCTCCCTTCTTCGTCAAAGTAATGGAGTTCCTGTTCTGTAGCACGAGAAACCCCAACATCACAACCAAAACTGAAGCCACTCCATTGTTGTCAAGGCGCCAAGGCGACCCAAGGCATTGGAGAGGTGCCTGGGCGCCTAGGCATACCCAAGGCGTTGTTAGTGTACATCTTAATAAGATGATTTATACAAAAAAAGGGGGTTAGAGCATCAGTTTTTATTGTTTTTAATACATATGCATCATTCCATGCATTATGGTGTATATAAGTACTTTATACATACAATAAAAATGCTACAAATGACATTAATTAAAAAAAAAGTAAAATTTACTTAGACCCCCCTTAACAATTAGTTTACTACACAGAACTACCTTGTGCCTTTTGGACTTACAGTCCACCATCTTATTGCTAACGGTGTTAACTTAAAAATTTCATAGACTAAAATACCCTTCAACTGCGAGTGTAGCTGGCAATCAGTTTTCGGGTCTCGACGGAATCCGACAATTCAAGTACCTTTTCTAAGGTTAGATTCCCAATGGAATCTGGCTCAAGAACCTGACCTATCTAAGTCTTGAGTAGAAGTGAGTGAAGAAGGAGAAGACTCTTTACACATAGTCAACTCCTGCAATCATCAAATTGAACAAATTAACCAACTAAGATAATTGGCATTGATTGGTACTGGATTTTGGTTGTTTCAAATTCTTTGTGCTTTTGGAGGTTTTGCAGTGAAATTACCATCTACAATAATTCCCTAACCACAGAAGATGAAAAAAAAAAAAAAAAAGGCCGAGAAGAAGAAGAGCAGGAGAAAGAACCGAGGAAAAAGAAGGGGAAAAAGAACTGAGAAAAAGAATAAAACTGAAGAAGAAAAAAAATAGGAGGAAGAAGCAAAGAAAAAACAGGGGTAGACCAATACCAGAATCGTGGATGCCGCCAGATTCTACTATTACTAATTTCACTCGTTATCCTTTTGTTTCCCGACCTATGCTTGTCTCTCTTTTCTCAGATACTTTGTTATGGTCTCTAGTGATACCCTATTTCAGTCTCTTGCGACCCTAGGGTTTTGCATTCCTATCGATTTCTGCCATTAAAGTTCAAATCCGACCACTGGCTTCCGCTATGAGTGTCCCCGTCTCCCGAAATCCTTGTTGCGGTCATTCCAAAACAGGTAAAGAAAAAGAGAAGGAAAATTTCATTTCATATAAACTAACATTTTGTGTATTTTTCTTGCAATCTAAAGGTTAGCATATATTTATAGATGCTCAAGTAAGATTTCGATGAAGTTTTGGCTTGAATATAGCCAATCGACCTCTAAAATGGATGGTCAAAATTTGTTGCCAAAAAATGCACAGCCAGGTACGTTTGGTTTCACCAGCCCAGGGAAATGGCTAGTGAAATAGAGATCTTGAACTATGAAATCTGGAGTTACATCTCTTTATATTGGATGTAATGATGTAGAAAGTAATCTATTAAAATTTTTTTAACCACTTGGTTTTTTTTTTTTTTTTTTTTTGGGTGATGCAATAATTATATTCGAAAAGTCCAAAGTACAAAATAATGGGGTAGGGGGCAAAAAGCGGTTGCAAGAAAGAAAAGAAAAACGAGAACAGTTGAGGGAGAAGCTCTCAATGGGATGCCCTACCACAAACCAGATAGGTAAATCCCACGAACTAGCTGTGTCTCTTCCTAGCAAAATTCGGGCAGTCTTTCTCAATTGGAGTGAGCTTGGCTCTTATTTGAAAGGTTATGCAATCCATGAGCAGTAGTTCTAGTTTTCTAGACCTACCATTCTATCGCCTTACATTTCTCTCCCTCCAATGTGGTAAACAGCAGTGTTTAATCATCCTTCCAACCATAGTTGTCAAGGCCCCAAGGTGAACCAAGGCGTTGGAGGCCTGACGAGGCGCTTAGGCGACCAAGGGGCGCCCGATTTCCAAGGAGTCACAAGGGAGCCTTGGCGACGCCGTGTCAACTATGCTTCCAACTGCCACAGTAAGATTTTTCCTTGAAGGCTTTGAGCACCCATTTCCACCCCTATTGAAGTCGAGGATCCTTTTATTGGTGGGATAGTACTAGCAATGGTACTCTCCCAAAGTTGGGAAGAGAAGGGACAAGCAAATAAAAGATGAGGGATGTCCTCTGGGCCATTCCAGCAAAGACAGAAAGAAGAGGTTGATGAGATGGTCTTTTGTTGGAGAAAAGAATTGAAGAAGCTTGACCATGATTAGCTATCACTTAAAATCGATCTCAACTTTTGAAATTGTTTCCTCAATTTGAAATGAATAAGCAGCCACCCCCCTTACTGATGTGGCCACTTAAAAGGCCTAAAATTTAACCAAAGTGATTGTTAGTTATGCTGACATCTTGGGCCTCAGCAATGGATCATATTTATTAGCCAATTGATAGCTGTTGCATCAGCTTAATCTTATAAACGAGAATGAACTGTAGGATATATGCTGTAGCCATAAATGGTGGGCAGCATTTTTGAGTAATTGAGATTTAGATAAATTATCTATATTTTTGTATGTATGTGATTGTGCATGATGAATTGGACATTAAGTGCCTATTGATTACAAATGTTAAATTTTGAGTCTTCTTATTGATTTACTTTTATTTTATTATGGTCTCTGGATAATAATTTCCTTGAATTGTGATTGATTTTACTTATTCTACAGAGAGTGACTCCTTGGAATGTTAACAAGCTGAGGGATGCTGTCATTAATGGTGCTGAGGTCCATCCTGGTGCTACACATTATACAGATAAATGCGGAACCAATAAACTAACTACTAGAAAAATGCGTATTTCAACTTCAAGGAAGTTACCCTCTTCTAAGGGAGCTTTTGCGCGAGCTGGAAAGAGTCTCGATTATGAATTTGAAAGCAAGGTTGTCTATCGTCATTTACAGGATGGAGATATTGTACTTGTTAACCGACAGGTAGGCATAATGTCATTTGGGGTTGGATGTTATTTTCTCTGCGCATTAAGGTGGAAATGTTGGTTTCTGGCTTGATAAATATAAACTTCTTAGTTCTACATTATAGTATAATTTTTTCTTTAATTTTTTAGGTAGCGAAATTATTGAATCTGATCATCCATTTACTTTAATTGGGGTAGTGAGTAAGGCAACTTGAAAGACATCTTTTCTGGATCATCTATAAGAGAAAACTACAGTAATTCTAAAGAAAGGTTTCAGATGATGATTCCTTTGATTCCCGTTAGTCAATTCACACTAGAGGTATTTCCTAGAGGTATTTCTCAGCGTGTTGGCCTGTAATTTTATATTCTTAGTGAAGAATGCAATTGGCTTTATTGGAACATTGAACAGGCGTAAGTCTTTAAAAGCCCTAACCAACTCATGTTGACAAACTGCGATTGGACAGTTGTGTGGTGGTTTTCAGAAGGTTCGGGGAATTAATGGCGGTAAGAATCTCACAGTTGCAGATTCCCTGGAGTGGTGGATTGGAGATGGTTCTCATCTTTGCCATTTTTGTATGAAATAGCAATTCTCACATGTTTTCACATTGGAAGCCTAAGATTTTTACCCTCATACCAAGTGATGTAGATAGGTTCCAGCACAAGTATTCACATTGGAACAAGCCCAAATCAAGCCCAAAGCCTAGTTTAATGGGTTAATAAGTAGCCTATTGGGTCATATGGGTTATGGGCTAGGATTTGTTATGTTTTCTTTTGTATTGAGCCTATTTTGAAAGCCCATATATGGGTGATAAGTGGTCCATACGAATTTAGAAGTCTAGAGTCATTAGTGAAGTCTAAGAGTCATTTTTGAAGTCTAGGAGTCATTAATGGAGTTAATTTCATTGAGAATGGAAGCCTTGAAAATGTAAGGAGTAATTGTCTTGAAAACAGTCCCAATGTAAGTCCTTGGAACTATTTAAATCACTAAGTCTAGGAGGAAGTTCCAATGAAAGTCTAGGACCATCTCAGCCCCTCTATAAAAAAAGCTACCTTGTATGCATTAAAAAGAAGAAGAATTTGAATGAAATATTGGCTTTGTCTACGTTTGTTTGTGAGATTCAGATTGTTGTGAGTGACAGTTGAGTGAGACACTCATAAGGTGAGAAACCTCTGGTAGTGAGAGCCTACCAAGTACTAAGGTAGGACGCTAAAGGTCATATCCCCCTACCTTTCTTCCATTGATTGATTCTTTTCCCCTTTCTTGTTATATAAAAAAGACGAGAGAAATTTTGCTGCCAAGACACTGTTCATGTGGTTATCTTGCTGGTCATTCAATGTGACTTTACTCTTGATTCAACCATCATTTGAAGCCCATTTTCCAGTATCATTCTCACCCTTCATCACCTGCCCTTCGATGTCAGTTTGAGGCCAATCAGACCAACTCATTGGTAGGACCAAGTGAAGGTATTTTCTACTACTAGCATATTGTTTTCTGTTGTCAGAGATAAGATTGTCAAGCATATCCGACTGCTGTAATGGATTGTTGAGCTACTTTATTTACTGATCCTGGTTTGGGGTATCCCAATCCCCATCAAATTGGTATCAGATCCAACATGGAGTGGTGATTCCATTTTCTGTGTCTCCCTTATTTACTAGAAGTTCCTTACTTTGCTAACCAGACAAACTCATACATATTCCTTGATTGGTTGGATTCTCTAGAGGAATATTTTGACCGTTACACCTTGACAGAGGAGCGAAAATTTAGATTTGCTTATTTCTGGTTGACTGGTTATGCTAGAGAATGGTGGAAATTCCGTGCAGAGAAGCTCAAAGTTCGAAGACGAGAGCTTAAGACTTGGGAATATATGAAATACGAGTTGTCGAGCAAATATGTACCTGAATATATCCAAAGAAGGCTCTTTCGTCGACAAGAGTATTAGAGTACCACATATTGGCATTACAACTGAAACGAACTTGAAGCAACCAATTTATCGTTCAGCTCACAAGTTAAAGAGGGATGGAAGCCTAGTGCTAACAATGTTAAGAGGAAGGTTGAACCCAAAGTTACACAACCAAAGGAGGATCCAATGCCTCCATTTGTTGTGGAAGACTCAGTGAGTGAAGTCAAGGTAAATAGTGAATAGCTTCCAACAATTCTTGATGACAAAGAAGGGCTTGCCCCTGATGTTCCTAGTTCTTACTATAGAGGTTTACATTGAAGAGGTTGAAGTTAAGAACAAGATCAATAACAAGGTGGACGATGTTCTTTCTTTAGAGCCAACCTTCAAAGACTTTGTTAAAGAGGTAAAAGAGGATAAGATTGAAGTGATCAGGGAATCAAGTATCGACACGATACACACCGTATCGGTATCGACAGTAGTCGATATGATACCCCTCGATTCGTCTCTCAATTTAAAAAAAAAAATAGTATCAAGCGTATCGTAGCGTATCGAGGTGTATCGGCTCGATACGCCTCGATACACTCGATACACTATCGAGTGTATCGATACACTTTAAATATATTTAAAAAAAAAAAACCAACCTGTATCGGTTCGATACAGGTCAATGCTGGTCGATACAACCTTTTAGTATTGAGCAGTATTGACCCTCTGCAAATATGTCGTTTTTCAAAGAAGCCGATGACCATTTGAGCTTCGTTCCTCCTCTGCAACTTCATTTTCTTCCAAAAAAACTTGGGGCTTTGATTCTTAGCCCTAAAACGATTGGAAAGGTAGCAAGAAACTTGGTTTCTGTGAAGATTAAAGTTTGAAATCATCTCTTCAAGCTCCAAGGGCGGAAATCAGTGAAGGTATGAATTTCAACTTCATTTTTTTTCAAAATAAATCGATTTTTGTGTTGTTTCTTCTCATGAATCAGTGAAGTATAGTCATATTTGGTGAATGCATGCTACATACATGGATTTAAACACTAATTTCAGGTTCGATTTGAGAATTTTTTGAAGAACAGTACAAATTTTGAAATTTTTTTTTTCCAAAAATGAATCCTTTGGTCTTCTACTACTTGTGTGTGTAGACCACTGATCTACTATCTTTGTTGCTCAATGGTAATTTTCGAGCTTTTTTTTTTGGTTAAAAAATTAAATATATATAAATATATTACCTCTTAGCTCTTGCTCTCTGCTCTCTCTCTTTGCTCTTTGCTCTCTCTCTCTCTCTCTCTGCTCTCTGTTCTCTCCTATCTCTTTGTGGTAATTTTCGAGTATTTTTTTTTTGGTTAAAAATTAGATATATAATTATATTTATCTCTTGGCTCTCTGCTCTCTGCTCTCTGCTCGCTCTCTCTACCCTCTCTCTTTGCTCTCTGCTCTCTCTTTTTGCTCTCTCTCTCTGCTTCCTGCTCTCTCTCTTTCTGCTCCCTGCTCTCTCTCTTTCTGCTTTCTACTCTCTCTCTGCCCTCTCTCTCTGCTCTCTGCTCTTTTTTTTCTTGGGTAAGTATGCTCTCTGCTCTTTGTGCTATCAATTTCTCTTATTTTATTTTATTTATTAAATCATTTGTTTTATCAATTGCTGCCCAGATATGTTGTTTCTTTCCCCTATCACCATTTAGTTGTTTACCAAAAAAAAAAAAAAAAAAAACTCCATTTAGTTCAAAAAAATAAAATAAAATAAATGTACCTTGTTGAAAATGATATATTCATATCAGGTACCCATATTAGATTCCTTTTTTAATTAGTGTCAGGATTTCATCTTTAATTTCAGTTGGATAAATCCCATCTAATGGGACCAATCCCATGTCCAATCGAATCAAATCCCATTTTATTTGGTTGGGTCCCACTGTGACGGATTATTCTGGAATTTGTTATGATATTTATTTTTAGAATACTTTGAATAATACACTAATTTGGGCAGAATGGTTCTCCTTATGTACTAGAAAAAATCTAAGGTATAAAACTGATAGATTACATTTTCATTTTGCTGCATGTGTTTGTTGTCCTTGGATTCTAGTGTTAGTTGTTGTTTCATTAGAATTCTTACTTCAATTCAATTCTCATCTTAGATGTCACATCATTGCTTGTAAAATTTAAATCATCCATCCATCATATGATTCATATCATTGAAAACAATCGAATTATTTTTTTAAATGAAAATAGTTTGCTAGGTTTGACATTTTATTTTAAACTCGTATGTTGTATCACACGTGTGATGTGTAGGATTATGGCGAACAAAGACGTGGGTTGGTTGTATTGCACTAAAATCAACGACAATAGATTGATGACAAAGTGCAATTTTGGTGGCACTGAAGATCATGATGGTGGGGTGACACGGCAAAAACAACACATGGCAGGGGGTTTTGCCAATATCAAGAAGTGCTCAAAATGTCAAGTGGAGGTGAGCAGGGCAATGGCAAAACACTTAGCTGAAGGAAAAGCAAAAGGAAAACAGAGGAAGGATGATGCAGAGAGATTAACAGAAAACCTTATGGAGGATGAGTGTCACTTAAATTTAGAGGATTATGAGGGATCCGATATGGATGCTAAAGATGAGATTTAGCAAGTGGTTAGGGGTTCAAGGCATGAGGCAGCAGAGAAATGTTGGAATGAAGACCAGCTAATAAGGTCTATGTCTCAAGGTGTTGGTGGTAGTGGTGCTGGTGGTAATGGGACACAGAGAAGCAGGGACAAACAACCAGCTTCATTGAGTAAATCCAGCAGTGTAAGAGGTATGTTTGATCGAATGAGAGACAAAAGAAAAAAAAGCCCAGAAATTCATGAAATGACTCCTTCAATGCCTTTTAAACCAAGAGATGCAGAGCAACAGAGGATAGAGGAGTCAATGCATTCAAAGTCCATGGGTGAGAGAATGGGAAAATCTATCACTAGATAGTTCCACAGTGCATTTATCACATCACACAAGGCCAAGGATCCCTATTTCAAGGCAATGGTGAGGGAGATATAGCGCTGTGGACCTGGTGTGACGGCCCCCACAGCTTATCAGATTGGTGGCCCTTACTTGGATGCCATAGTGGTTGAAGTGAATGATTATATAGAAACTTTCAAACAGAAATGGTCGCAGTATGGAGTAACCATCATGTGTGATGGTTGGAGTGGGCCCACAAGGCTGTCCATCATCAACTTTCTTGTTTACTGTGATGGGCGTTCCATCTTCCTTAAGTCAGTGGATGCATCCGCTCACGTGAAAGATGCACAATATATCTTCAAATTGATGGATGAAGTTGTTGAGGAAGTTGGGGAGGAAAATGTAGTTTAGATTGTTACTGATAATGCTACTAATTACAAAAAAGCCATACTAACCCTTGTGCTGAAGAGGCAACACTTATTTTGGACACCTTGTGCTGCACACTGTATTGACTTAATGTTTAAAGATATTGGAAAGTTGCCCAAGGTGGCTAAGGTGGTTGGTCAAGCAAGGACGGTAACAAATTTTATTTACAATCACAGTTGGGTGTTGGCTTTAATGAGGAAGCACACACAAGCGGACTTGATAAGGCCTAGAGCAACAAGGTTTGCAACCAACTATGTTGCCTTGGACAACCTTGAGCAGCGAAAGGTAGGTTTACTCCAAATGGTAACTAGTGGAGAATGGTTGTCGAGTACATATCATGCAACCAAGATAGGGACTGAGGTGACAAAAATTCTTATGTCAACAAAATGTTAGAAGAAGGTTGATGAAATAACTCAGATTATGAAGCCCCTATTTGTTTTACTTAAGTTGATTGATGGTGATAAGGAGCAAACAATGGGGATGTTGGTCTATGCAATACAGATGATAAGGTATAAGTTACATGAATAGAACCCATCATCCAAGAAAAAATATTTGAAGATTATAGAGAATTGATGGAAAGGAATGTTGTTACAAGACATTCATATGGCAAGTACTTTGGTTTCGATTAGTTTTAGACTATTGCTTTTTATATTTATCAGTTAGGATTTGAATTATAAATTTCTAATGTTTCTTATATTTGGATGTGTAGCATATTACTGAAACCCGGATCAACAATATTCAAACTCTGGATTGGGGTATGAGTTGAAATATATAGAAGCTGTTAGAAAAGTTGTCAATAGAATGGAGCCAGATATAAATAATGCCTTGTTGGCCACAGAACAGGTAATAAAAACCACTTTTGTTTTCCATATATGTTAGTTGCACAAACCCTTTATGATTGGCTAAAGTTATTTAACTACTGTAGATTAAAATTTTTCGTGAATACCGGGGAGAATTTGGTGATCGGGTTGCTAAAAATGCTGCGTTTAAGATGGCTCCTGGTAAGTTAGACAATGGACATATTATTTTTGTCTTAACTGATTGGTGTCTTACTTAACTAATTAGTGGCTGATTGGAAATATTGTTCTTTGTGCAGCTGATTGGTGGCTTAACTATGGCACAAGTGCTCCACACTTGAGGAAGATTGAAATCCGAATTTTGTCCCAAATGGCCTCCTCAAGTGGTTGTGAAAGGAACTAGAGCACTTTTGGGCTTATACATACTAAACCACGCAACTGCCTCAGCCATCAAAAACTTCAGAAGCTGGTCTACGTGCACTACAACATGAGGTTGATGAAAAAATTTATGGAATCGGAACGGCCAAATGAGACAGAAGCCTACATTGACCCACTTGACATGACCCATACGCTTGATGAGGATGACCCAGTTAAAGCATGGGTAGAGGACACTGATAGAGCATTTGTGATGTATGAGATTGCTGAGGATAGGCAATCTACTAAACTTGATCCTTTAATAGATTACATCATTCGTCAACTAAATGAAGAGGACGAAACACAACCACCATCACAAACACAAGACCGAGTCCAAAGTGAGAGTACTTCGTCCCCCTCTGATGGTGATGCCAGAAGGACGAGGTCAAGTGCTAAATATAGAGGCATTATTTCTGAGGAGAGTGGTGATGATGATGACGATGGTGGTGGTGGTGGTGGGGTCAGTGGTAGGAGTGATGCTGGTGGTAGTGGTGGTGGTATCCAATCATATGATCCAATGCACTTTACAGAGGAGGCAGGATATACTCATACAACTCAAGACGATGATCATGGTGGTAGTTTACGACAAAGGAGTTACAGTCGAAAGGGGAAGGGGAAGGGTAGGCAGCAACTCCATGATGGTGATACTAATATGATTACATCTGAAATGGAGTCGATGAGCATGAGTTCTACTGCAGACAATGGAGCAAGAATGGTGAACATCGACGTTGGTAGTACATCACTTGGAAGTCAAACTAAGACATCGTGGGTCCCAGAAACGAGAATGTTGACTTCAGAAGAGTATGCATGTTTCTACTACCAGTTTACTACCTTCTATAATCAACATATGGATTGGTTTACCTACTGTACATGGATAAGAGATACATTCCAAATAATATTGGTTGCACCTCTTCCTCTCCAATATGAGTCAGAGTTCGATCCGGGCCGTCACTCGACATGGAATTAGCTGAGTAATTTACATGTAAGAAACACTTTCCTTCTTAATGTTGTTAATTATAGATTTAATGTGTTTTTATGCTTTAAAAATGTGTTCTGTATGATCCTTAATCATTTCTGTGCGTATCCTGCCCCATAATCATGTGTGTCTATGATGTAAGAAACCTTTTCTTTCTCAATGTTGCTAATTATAGTGTTTTTTTGCTTTAAAATTGTGTTTTGTATGTTCCTTAATCAGTTTTGTGCGTATCTTGCCCCGTATCCATGCGTATCCACCGTATCCACGATACGATACGATACGTCTCTTAATTTTACCTGTCCGATACGGTACCGATATACGATACTTGATTCCTTGGAAGTGATAGTGACTAAAGCGATCATGATTGAAGAAGACTTCACAAGCGAGGTTGTGATCGTTACCAATGCTATTCTTGGTGTTGATTGTGAAGTTGAGCATATTGAATTCGTAATCCCACCAAAGTACTTTGAATAGCGAGCTCCACGCCTCCAAGACTACATCCCTGATGTTTGTGTACTACCAGAGTACTGTTACGGGCTGAAGTTAGACATGCATCATATGCAATTGATTATTCGCTTATACAAAAATTGAGGTCGTTTTTTTTTTTTTAAACTTTTTATAGAAGAGAATAATTGATGTAGATAGGTTCCAGCACAAGTATTTACGTTGGAACAAGCCCAAACCAAGCCCAAAGCCTTGTTTAATGGGTTAATAAGTAGCCTATTAGGTTATATGGGTTATGGGCTAGGATTTCTTATGTTTTCTTTTGTATTGGGCCTATTTTGAAAGCCTTTATATGGGTGATAAGTGGTCCATACGAATTTAGAAGTCTAAGAATCATTAGTGAAGTTTAAGAGTCATTTTTAAAGTCTAAGAGTCATTAGTGGAGTTAATTTCATTGAGAGCGGAGACTTTGAAAATGTAAAGAATTGTCTTGAAAACAGTCCCAGTGTAAGTCCTTGGGAACTATTCAAATTGTTAAGTATAGGAGGAAGTTCCAATGAAGGTCTAGAACCATCTCAGCCCCTTGATAAAAAAACTACCTTGTATCCCACTCAAGTACCCTGTTCACAGTTACTGTTCATGTAGTTATCTTGTTGGTTATTCAATATGAGTTTACTCTTGATTCAACTATCAGCTGAAACGCATTTTCTAGTATCATTCTCACCCATCATCTCCTACCCTTTGATTGGTAGAACCAAGTGAAGGTGTTTTCCATAGTTGTCAAGACATCGCCTAGGTGTCTGGGCAGTTTTATAGGCCTGGGCGCCTTGGACGCCCAGAATGTCTAGGCGGCCACCTTGTTTTCAATGTGTCTTTTTTTTTTTTTATATTTTTTTCTTAAATCTTTGAATTTTCTTTACAAGATTTATTAGGCTAGACAGGAACAACATTTATTAGGTAGTACTTATTTATGACTAATATCATTTAGGTAAATTTATATTTTATTTACTTAAGATATTATTCATAAATAAGAAAATACCCCCCTCCCCCATTTGAATCCAATAAAAATAGTCTAAAATTCAAATTCCAAAAGAATAAAAAGTCAACCCTCCAGTTCAAGAACAAAAATCGTATTTTTGTGTGCGGGGGCGATTTTCAACTTCCAAATGCTAGGCTTTTTTCCAAATATAAAAATTTCATAAATCTTATTATAGTAAAGCATCACTAAAAATCAGGAGCGCACCAAAATAATCTCTTACTTTGATGCCTAAAAAATAATTTACATTCCGACAACTTTAAACAACATTCATGTGCTCCGAACAAGGGTTGACCAAAATGTAACTTTTTCATTATAATTCGGATTCAAGCAATCTCAGATTTATTAGAAAGCTGATTATGTTAGCTTTGCAATGAATTCGAGATTGCGTGAATCCGAACCATATTAAAGGAGTTTGTTAGAAGTACGCAAATGTTAGTCATAAATACGTGTTGCCTACTTAACTCTAGACACAATCCCAGGTCTCAGCGTAGACTAGCAAACTTGGGTCCACACCATATATTATCATTTTGGATGTTTTTATTTAAACTAATGTGGGAATATGCGTAAAATGGTTAAAATAGGCTACAGAAAAAAAAACCCAGGTCGAGAAAAACACTTTTAGGCTCTCGAAACCAAGCTTTGAGATGTCCCGGGGAAAATACCAGGTTTCCACCGAGTTTCGGTTGAAACCCGAGATATCTCGGTTTTGAGGCTGGCCTAAACCGGCTTCGAAATCGGCACCTCGAACCTTGGGTACAAGCTTACTTTTAGAGGAATAGAAGCATAAACACTTATTTTAGCATCATAAAAGTAAGTAACATTATAGTCTTCTTCTTTTGCAGTTTTGTTTCTTACTTATATGTTAGGATGTTCTAAGTTCTAACTTTTACTTTATTGTTGTGATTTCTTGCTTATTATAAATATGTTTTTTTTTTATGTCCTATATTCATTATTTATTAATTTGTTGGTTTTCTCATTTTAATTAAATTATGTCTTAAATGTTGATAATTTATGTAGAATGCTGTATATATATAAACATTAATATAGCATTAATATTTTAGAAATAAAAAAAATACACTGGGAACGCCTTGGTCGCTTAGATAGCGCCTAGGCGCCCAGGATGGCTCCGAACGCCTTGGATCGCCTTGACAACTATGGTGTTTTCTACTGCTAGCATGTTGTTTTTTGTTGTGAGAGATAAGACTGTCAAACATATCCGACTGCTGTAATGGATTGTTGAGATACTTTATTTGTTGATCCTGGTTTGGGATATCCCAATCCCTATCACCAAGTGACGGCCCCTGAACTCTTGGAGGGTTAATGATGATACTGGTAGAATTTCATTGTGCTCGAAGATAAGCTATATTGTCAGTGTCGTTGCTTTGGTTTCAAAGAAGTTTGCTAGTGATATAATCATATAAATGGCTGCAGCTATATGGTGAATGTGGTGTTTGTTCAGGCAAGATTTAGAATTATGGAAGGCCAGCCATTTCCAGCCAATTTACTTCTTTTGTAATTGTTGAGATAGCAAAGTCGGTATCTGCTATGTGATGTCAAATGTCAATTGAGTTCTATTGCGTTTAGTCTTATCATGAGGTCTTCTGTTGTCATTAGAGTTATTAGAGTTTCATAATAATTACTTTCTAGAGTTCCACTAGGTTGTAACTATTTGCTTTCATAATTAATAAATAGGTGGCAGTGGGGGGAGGGAACACACACAATTCTCTCTCTCTCTCTCATTTTATCTCCATCTTCTCCTTTTCTCTTTTTTTCTATTTTGTTACTGTAATGAATTAAATGTTACTATTACATACCCAGAAATGAAAGGAGGGAAACCACGGTAAAGTCTTAACTGTTAACTCACAATACAGCTGACTGCCCCCTTTACAGACTATTTTGTATCCAACTTATAGCAGTATTAAGAATAAGAAAACACAGCTGGTCTGGTTTATGTCATATTTAGTGCTCTGTTATTGGCATAGTTGTAACGGATGTCCTTGAGGCCCAAGTTATCCAGTTGCCTTTTGTGTCAAGGTGCCCAGACCTAAACCCTAGTCTCTCCAAATGTTATTGTTAGGTAAGCCTAGAGCGGGATGAATAGACTTTCCTTAGTGAATTTGAACTCTTTTGTGATTTAGGCTATTGCTGTAGACAAATGAAAATAACCAATGGTACAAACGACAACACAAGATGTATAGTGGTTCAAGTCTGTTTTCTTGGATTTTGGGACATCCTTAATCCCAACTATGTTAAGTCATTTTGGATGATAGATTGACATCTCTTAGGGTCAATCTAATGTATGATATGCATGATGTGCAGTGTTACATTCATGCTTGTGCAAGTGTGCTAACTTAGGTCTAATGTTCAATAGCCTAAGACTAGTTACAATGTCTTAGTCTTCAATTCTTCGACCTTCATTCGTTGGTCTTCAAGCTTGGACAACTCTTGAATGTGTTGACTTGACTTCATGCTTGAGAGTAGGTTTGTGCATATCTTGATTGACTTTTGGCTTGAGTAATGATGAGTTGAATTGGCTTCATGACATTGACATCCAATGAGGATATTAGTTTTACCTTCGTTTGTTTGTTTGTTATCATCAAAACCAATCTAGGGGTGTAGGCGTTTTCCAATAGTTATGACATGCATGGATTGAAAGTAATATTATGCATTGAGAGAGGTCAGTTTCCCTGTCGCTACCTGAGTGTGAAGGTATGCTAGAGGTTACGGCCTCCAAAATATATAGTGATATTTTGGATGTTGGTTGTGTTCATTAAATAAGTACTTGGTTTTATTTCATTGACAGCCTACACTTCACAAGCCAAGTATAATGGCGCATGTAGTCCGTGTACTGAAAGGGGAAAAAACACTTCGTATGCATTATGCAAATTGCAGGTCTGATCTTATACTTATTTTATTTTAGTTGTGTTTAGGAATTTTAATTCTTTAATCCACCCCCCAGTTCAAACTTTGAGATTCCAGTGTCAGCATGCAATAGGATTCATTATGAACTTCAGTCTTGGTTTCTATCTGCAGTACTTACAATGCTGATTTTGATGGTGATGAGATGAACGTTCATTTTCCACAAGATGAAATTTCTCGTGCAGAAGCTTACAACATTGTAAATGCTAATAAACAATACATTGTTCCAACCAGTGGTGATCCTATCAGAGGCTTGATTCAGGTTTTGACATTTTGGCCACTTACTGGTTTTCTACAACCTTTCCATTTTGTTGTCTAGAAGTTTTTCATATCTCTATTTAGAGTGGTATTATCTTTTCATCTTGCTTGACATGAGATCAATTTTATCTTATTCTTCAGGACCATATTATAAGTGCTGTACTTCTGACAAAGAGGGACACGTTTTTAACCCTTGATGACTACAATCAGCTTCTCTACAGTTCTGGTGTCTCTGCTGCTAGTTCAGGCTTATTTAATAGTAAACCTGGTAAAAAAGTTTCAGCAATAAATTTTGAAGATGAGATACAACCTGTCATGCCTGCAATTTGGAAACCAAAGCCACTGTGGACAGGAAAACAGGTTACCAATGGAAATATATAATTCTGTCATGTCTGATTTCTCAATGCTTCATTAATTTTATCCAAGGGAGAACTAAAATTTTATGTGTGCAATTGGAAACATTGAACTTGTAGATGGCTATGAGCCTATGACATTACATTATAAAAGCATATGCCTTTTTTTGTAGTCACATTATTTCCTGAATTGTGTAAATGGTTAACTAAGGACTAGGACTGATTTCTTTTTTATATAATTTTTCTTGTGTGCATTCCTAGGTCATTTCGGCAGTACTAAATCATTTAACAAGGGGTCGCGCACCATTTACTGTTGAAAAGACTGGAAGAATTCCAAGTGAATATTTTGGAAGCAAGAGTGGTGAAGACAAGTTACTAATTCGTGAAAACGAGCTTGTGCATGGGGTAATTGACAAGGCTCAGTTTGGAAAGTATGGTCTGGTTCATACGGTGCAGGAGCTCTATGGTTCAAATACAGCAGGAATTCTTCTTTCTGCATTTAGTCGCTTGTTTACTGTGTTTTTACAGGTTAGGTTACTTGGCCTTTGATTCGACTGCTGTTACAATCAAATGTGTCTTGACCCTCTATGGATAATCTGTCAGATGTTTACATAATAGCATTTAATGGTTATGATTCAGATGTATGGGTTCACATGTGGAGTCGACGATCTTCTTATATTACAGCAATATGAGATGGAAAGGTGCAGGGAACTTGAAGATAGTGAAAAAATCGGTGAAGAGGTCCATTATCAGTTCATTGGTTGCAAGGATCAAGATAAAGGTTTGTTTCAATCACCTTTCCTCTTTCAATTAACGAAGGGCATCTGTCCTCTGTGGTCAATGAAGCAGTCAAGTTGTTGAATGCTCCAGCGAAATAGCTCTATGCTGTGACCACATATGTTCAGAAAGGTCCATAACTGGGTTATCTTATTAATTATATGATGTATGTGCTATTGGATGGCTGGACCGGTTCGACCCGACCTGGAGATCCAGGCCACACGAAGTCTCCAATTGTGTTTTGGTCCACCCGAGAGAATTAGGGATTTATTTCATTAGTTGGATTATTGATGTAATGAGGTTTTATTTATTTAATTATGTTGCCTTGGCTATTAGGAGAGAGTCATATTATGTTGCCTTAGCTACTGGAGATAGAGTCGTAGGAGTAGTTTGAGATAGCTTTGATTTGTTTTTGGTTTTATCTTTCAAGTAGGAGTTTTTAGTTTAATTATTTAAATACACTTCACTGCAATGATCGGAGGTCAGATTTGAATGGAATAGAAATTTTAAAAGCTTTTTGTGCTGTTGAGCTACTGGCCATGGCTGGTTACCTTCCCCTTGGGTCGTCTCTCCATCTCAAGTATTTCTATCCCTTCTTCTTCCTCTCCCCTTCCTCCTCCTAAGTCCTATCCTCCTTTTCGTTTTCTGTGCTTTGTTTTTGCAATATTCCTTCTCTGTTAGAGGTATAGCTGTCCCCAATTTTTAGATTGAACTCATTGTGGCTCTATCTGTTTGGCTGAGAGGCTCGATCCGGTTTAATATCAAGGTGATTTTGTTTTCGTTCCTCTATATATGGGTCGGCGGCATTTCTATATCGTTATGGTCAATCAATGGGGTCTGGCCGGAAAGTGTTCTTGCCTTCACCAGTTTGTTTCCCTACCCTGGGGCGATTTAAATCCTAGATTCTTCGCCCTTAATCATGTCTCTGCTGTGAGTTAACAACCAACAATTGCATCTGATTTCTGCAGTAATATTATATTATTTTTTGGTTGCTGAATCAAGGGTCACTGTATGGAGCCCATTAGGGCTGTGGGTTATTGAACCTCCCTTAGATTTTGAAGTCAAATGAGACATATGTTGTCAGTTTTATGACATTCCAAAGGAAGCCTGGTTTCTGCCCCCAAAGTTTTAGTTCATGAAACAGGTTACGAAGATTGAAGAAGACGCCTTGGTCAGAAATTACCTCTGTACCCTCTGTAAAATCTATTCTAATTTTATTCCTTCTTTTGCTTAACTACCAGAAATGTTCTTAAATCCATCTATTTAATTCCTGGATTGTACCTTTACTCCATTAACTTCCTCTTAAGGGCTGCTGTGTCTCATGTTTGCCACTAAATCCTTATAACTGTGTTTATTTGTTTGGGTGGGCTGATTAGTGGGCCAATTCAGGTTTTCCGACCCCAGGTATGCGTCGTAATATCTGTTATATGCCCATAGAATAGGGCTTCGAAAACTGAAAATCATTTGAACTTCCCACTTTGAACTTTGCTTGGACAATGAAAGGTAAATTTCAGATTTCTGACAATTATATACAACAACAAATAAAGCCTTATCCCAACTAAATGGGGTCTGCTACATGAATTCTTGTCCTTCAATCAGCTCTATTTGGGGTCACACTTGAAATAAGGCCTAAGCTATGCAGGTCTTTCCTCACCACCTCACCTGAAGTCATCTGAGGTCTACCTCTGATTCTTAGATTCTTCGAATTGAATCAAATCACTCCTACTTTCTCGTAGCTTATCAATTATCATGTATCAGCGTAACTCCCAAATTAGCTCTAATACGATCATTCCTTATGGTAGGATGCTGGTGGTTGCTCTAGCTGGAGTTCATTCATTCTCATGAGGAAATGTGTAATGTGCTGGGCTGCTTATTCTCGTCTCTATGTTGCTTTGTATATATTTTTCCTTTGTCCCACTCATAGTCATCAAGGCGAACCAAGGCGCCCGATTTTCCCAGGCATCCCAAGGGTGCCTGGGGGCCTAGGTGACGCTTTATCAACTCCCCCCACAAAAAAAAAAAAAAAAATTCAGTTCTAAAATTATGAGAAACAAGTGTATGCAAAGACCCAGCTTTTGTATTAACAGCTTTGCCAACACGAAAAATCTCAGAAGGTATATTAGTTTTGGTGTTTGTTAATCCCCAATCCATCCTACGGAAACTGATTAATGATTGGTTAAAGCTGAAGTTTGTTATTAGCTTCTTGCAAACTCTAGGTTGTCTGGTTGTAAGGTCATGCATTTTGAACATTATAGGACTCAGGTTGTTAAGTTTTTCTGTTGGGGTAAATTTTTTATATCCTATATGTCTTATCAGTTCACATACATGTTCAAGCATGTTATAGTAAGATAAACTTTACATCTTTTCCTTGTTTTTCTGTTGTAAAATTAAAGTATAATGGTTTCTCTATATTAAAGGTTAAGTGTTAAAGAGTGTAGGGTTTTAACCCAGTGCAAGTAATGCTTTCGCTGGGCCTTAGGAGGACTGAAGTTGCATATAACCTTCAGTGTGCATGAAGTGGCTGCCCTTAGGTTCAATCCTGTCTCTTCACGCCTGCACCTGAGTTTTCTATTATGGCACTGGTCAATGTTCTTCGACAAAAGACTATATTACACCGAATTAAGTACGTAATATTTTGTCTGTTGGGAAGGTTATGGGTTCATCTATCTCATATTTGGACATGATATATAGTTGTAAACTTCGCTTTCGTCAACCATTAAGTCTCCGGGAGAAACCAAAATGTGCCGGCGAAATGGGCGAAACTTGGGTGAAATATGGTACATTTTGGCAATGATTTTCTATTGGCTATTTTATTCAAATGTCCTTATTTTGGCCCGAAATTAAGCATCTGCTATCATATGTGAACCTTTAGATAAAACTCGTCCAAAATTGGAGTTTGCCTTTAGATCCTCAGTTGGCATTGTACGTTGAACGCTTCCATATACCTTCTGTAATATAGCCTAATCTACATTGGTTTCATAATAGAACACCCAAAAAATTCTATTTGAACAACTAAATTATGCATTAGGAATGAAAAAAAAAAAAAAAAAAAAACCATAATATTGGATAAATATCAATGACATAACATTGTATATGTAGTACATAGCAACGTTGTCAAGGCGTCTCTTTGTGTCATGTAGGTTTTCACACTGTGGGTGGACACTCACCTTTTGTTACACCTTAATAAATTTCCATTTGTATCATTTTTATAGGACTACACAAAATATTGACTTTCGCATCATGCATGGAATCTTGCATGTAAGTGTTGTTCGATTACCTTGTAGTGATATTCAGCCTTTAAAGAAAGTAAATTTTTTTCTTTTAATTGGATTTGATTGATAATCTGCATTTTAGGTTCTTCAGTAAATTCAAATTTGTTATCAATTCCGTTAATATTGGCTGTAGAGTTGTCAGGGTGCCAAGATGAACCAACACGTTGGAGGCTTGAGGGGGTGCCTAGGCAACCAAGGCGCCCTCCTAGGCAACTAAAGCGCCCAATTTTCGTAGGCGTCACAAGGCGTCTTAGGAGATAGTGGGATATTCTCCAGGGGCTAGAGGAATTAAACAAGGGAGCTCATGCTCTCCTTATCTATTTGTGCTTGTTATAAATGTTTTAAATTAAATAATTGAGAGAAAAGTGCAACCGAATAAGCACTCGCAATCGCTACAAGAAACCTATTTCGTTCCCTTCTCTTCGTAGTTCCTCGTCTCCTTCTCTTCTTTCTTATGAATCTAAATGGCAAGAGGGAAGTATACTACCCATGTAGTATACTAAATTCATTCATTATAGTTTTTTTGCGATCCATATTTCTTTATTTATATCATAGTTGTGAAGGTGTTAGGGCGGACCAAGGCGTTGGAGGCCTAATGGGGCGTCAAGGCGCCCGCCTAGGCGACCAAGGCATCACAAGACTGTAGTTGTGAAGGTGTCAAGCCGAACCAAGGCGTTGGAAGCCTGACCTGATTTTCCAAGGCATCACAAGACCGCCTGGGTGCCTAGGCGATGCCTCGACAACTATGATTTATATATATAGGATGGAGTAATGGGTGTTTAGGATGTTATGCAAAGATGTGTGGTTTAGTGGTGTTTTGTTATGAACGGGACAGGGACGGTTACTTTCAGAACTGAATGGGCTTCTCCACGGGGGCAATCCAGAAAAAAAGACCTAGATGTGGTTTGGTCAAAACAATGTGGTGGCCGAAGGATGACAACTATGATTGGCTGATGCCTGTTGCATCTATTTTTTACGTGGTATATAGCACATTTAAAAATGGATGGCCAAGAATTACTCTTTGCAAGAGATTTTTATCCATAATAAAAAGTAAGTTAAAACGGAGACCATTATTGCAAATGGTTACATTTGATAATTTATAATATAGTATAATCCTTTTGCCTTCTATAGTATTTAGGATTTGTGTTTTACTAAAATATCGATTGGGCACTAAACCTTTATTTATGCAATTTAAATCAGTACCTGAATATATTAAGCCTATTGTTTGTAAGACAAACTCTTTATTTGTTATGATGGTGATATGAGTGCACCACCATCCATAACATTAATATATTTTAATTGAGCTAATTGAATTGTTGAGGCAGTTAGAGGATCTATTTGTAATCAAGGTTCAAGGTGCCGGTTTCGACCAACGTCGAAACCGAGATATCTCGTGCTTTGACCGAAACTCGCTCGAAACCTGA
This sequence comes from Protea cynaroides, assembly GCA_028583415.1. Taxonomy (NCBI): domain Eukaryota; kingdom Viridiplantae; phylum Streptophyta; class Magnoliopsida; order Proteales; family Proteaceae; genus Protea; species Protea cynaroides. The sequence goes on along the minus strand of CM053269.1, from coordinate 65,463,538 downwards.
GATTTTTCCCGGAAAATCTTGAAACCATGGTTTCAAGGCCCAAAACTGCATTTTTTTTTAATCTGATTTTTTTGTGTAGACATGGTTTCAAGTATCGTTTCGATACAGGGCGTATCGGCTGATACGATATAGAGCTACGTCTCCCAGTTTTTTAAATAGTAAGTGTATCGGTGGGTATCGAGTCTATCGACCATATTGAACCAATATGGGCCGTTACAAATCGATACTCTTGATATAGTTCGATACCTTTCCGATACTGTTGATACGTCAAAAATGAATGGTTTGCTTTTCCATTTACTCATTTAAAAAATTTGGAAAAGAAAAAGAAACGTATCGACCTATATCAGTCAATATCGACCAGTATCAGATTGATACAGGTCGATACAATAGACACGAATGATATGTCTCATTAATTCCTCACAATTAAAAAAAATTGTATTGACAGCGACCGTAATTTACTTATTTTTGTCTTGGGTGACTTGTAAAACCGTAGAAGAAGAAGAGAAAAAAAAAATTGGAAGAAGCAGAGAAGAGAAAGGAAAAGCAGAATAGAAATCGTTGGCAGAGGAAGAAGAAGAAAAGAAAAGAAAAGAAAAATCAAAAGAAGTAGACAATTGAATGGAAAAATAGAATAAAAATCAGAGGAAGAAGAAGAAGAGAAAAAAAAAAAAAAGCGATGGAAGCGGAGGAGAGAAAGGAATAACAGAACAGAAATCAGAGGAAGAAGAAGGTGAAGAAGTAGAATGACATACCAATGAAAGCATGATTTTCTTTTGATATACAAACTACTCCGTAATTGACAGTGTATTGAAAAATTCTATACCACCCAATGAAAACAAAAGAAATAGTATAACTTATATAAATAAATAAGGCATGCAAACACTTACCCCTAGGAGGTTGAAACCTGCCTGGACACCACCTTATTAAGGACTAAAGACTTAAAACATATCCCCAAACTCGGCATGGTAATAAATTTAATGTAAGAAATCCAAATTGCTTATTTATATTGTTTTTATGCTCTAAATTTATGTTTTGTATGTTCCCTAATCATTGTTGTCATGGCATCGTCATGGCGCCCGGGTACCCTTGTGATGCCTTGAAAAATCGGCCGCCTTGACAACTATGTCCCCAATCATTTTTGTGTATATTTTGCCACGTATTCATGCGTATCCATCATATCCACAATATGATACGATACGTCTCTTAAAATCGCCTGACTGATATGCTGCCAGTACGTGATACTTTAATCCTTGTATGTAGCCTATTTTAACCTTGTTACACCTATTTCCATAGTAGTTTGGAAAAGAAGACATACGAAATACTTACATGTGGTGTGGACCCAAGTTTGCTATTCTACACTGAAGGCTGAATGCTATTGTACACTAGCAAACTAAGCTACATTGCACTAACTATTAAACATGAACATCATCTAACAATAATATAAGTATTGAACATGAAATTATGGAATTAAAACAGTAAAAGCATTCATTTAATACATTTAAGTCACTAATCAATTTCACATTAAGTTTTGTGGTCCATGTAAACCACGAGCAGTGTACCATTGATGATGGCAATAACGTTCCTTTGACTACAGCACATGTGTCCCACGACATAGCTTGGGCCCAGTTCCTCTGATAGTTGCTGACGGCCCATAGATATACATTATCATTAGCATAATGTAGGTATCCTAGTCGAGGGAAAGGCTGGTCGAGTGAGATAGTGGGTGGGGTGCGAGTAGGCATAGACATGAGAGGAGGAAATGAGAAGATGAGTCAATGAATGATGACCCAACACCTGAGTCACCTCTATGGTGACTGCTGGGGGTATTGAAGTAGAAGAGCTTCCATATCCACCTCCATACTCACCTCCATACCCACCAGTGCCACTAGCGTATCCTCCATATCCACCATGTGCTGTCGAGTGGATACTCTCGATGCAACTTTCTTCAGGAGTTGCTGGGCTCGGGTTCCGTGTTATGAAATCCGGTGCACGCCAATGCCCAGTACCTCTACTCTTAAGAACTTCCCCTAAAAGCATGCCTTTTGTCTGCCTCTTATTTCTAACATATATTTAATTGAAGCCCATACAAGTATACAACACATGTAACCCATATTTTTTTCAAAAAATAGTTGTAGGAAAATCAAATTTTTTCAAACAGAAATTCCAGCAAAAAAATTATCAATAAAAAAAAATCCAACACAATAGAGTCATTGATCGGGCCATTCTAACGAACATATAAAAATTTGAAACCCAACCATGATGTTTCTACAAAAAAGTTCATTTTTGGTGAGAATGGTTTACCTTGAAGAAGGAGAAAATGGGTGAGAATCCTTTGTTGTTGAAGAAAGTAGTAGGATCTTTGAGTAAATCCACCACTTGAAGCAGGAAATAAGGTTTGGAATGAAAAACTTCCAAAAACCCTCTCTGAACCAACTCTCCGTCAAAACCTACATGTTTCAATGAAAACATTAGCTTTTATAAAGAGGGTTGGACAAAAAAAAAAGGACAGAATCCGGGTTTCGGTCGAAATCTGGTCAAGTCAGACCAGGTTTCGATTGAAATCTGATACTTATTGGGATCAACCTATTAACTCGTTTTGACCTTGGTCGAAACCGAGTTGTGCCGGTACCTCAAACCATGCTTGTAATTGAGCTGTTGAGGTAGTTGGAAGATCCATTTGAGTTCTTGCACCAACTTAGACGTTTAGGGGGAGCCTAGAGTTGCTCGAAAGATTCCTCTAAACTGGTATTATGACTAGCTTGTTCATCTCATGAACTAATTCAAGAATTTGTACTATTTTTTTAAAGCTTAATAAATCAGCTTTAACTTCATGCAACTCTTTTTGTAATTTGTGTGAAGTCGGTTCGTGGGATTGAATTTGTAATTCATTTTGAGATTTATTTTTGTGCTATTAGAATATATTTTTCTATCATTTTTGGTTTCCTGCAAAGATCATCAATATCATCTAAAAATTCTAAAATGAGATCTTCTTCTTTTGTTAAATCATTTATGGATAAACCATTAAGATTTAGCAGTCTGATAAGAGTGACACTTACATTTAGTAGGTTCATATTCGTTTTCGGACTCGTTAGTTTTGTTAGAAAATTTAGCAGCTTTTGAAGCAGAGTTTCATCTTCACAAAGTGCAATTTGAGGAGTGTTGATTTCAAAGTAATTTGACAAAGTTAATTTTTCAAATTTTCTGATATTTCAGGAGCATTAATTTTTACCGTAGATCGAAGGTTATTTTTGTAATGCCCTAGTTTTCCACATTTATAACAAACTGGATAGATTCTCCTTTAAAGGCTTTAGGAGAGAAGGATCGTTTTTTGAAATGTTCTCCTTTCCAAGATTACTTTGGTCTTTTTTGTAAATTCTTGGTGTCTAATTTTTGACTTCTTTTTGAAAAGAGATACGATTGTATTATAACCAAGTTGTTTACAAAAATCTCCTATTTCACATTTCCCTGTCATGTGATCTGTTTCTAATTGTTTTCTTAATTTAAGATCTGTACAAGGAGAGTCCTTCAGCACATATTTTTGCTGCTAATTCCCCACAAATATTTTGAGAATAAGGTAATTGACCTCCGTGTTTAGATATGGAGAGAAGTTTTGGTGAAATGCCTAAATTTCAACAGAAATGTTGTAATCCTGTTGAGTCACACCTATCATTTTGACGCCCAGCAAAACCAAATATTTTTGCCAAAATTGTGAACTTACTTGATAAGGGCTGTTGTTCCTCTTCCTATTTGGGCCCTAAATTGTTGTTCCTCTTCCTAAAATGTCATGGTTGTTTTCTATTATTTATATTGATTACTGCTTTGCATGAGAAGGCTCTTGTGGGCGGAGCATTTGTTTAACTAGTGTTGGAGCCATGGCTATATTTCTGATGTTTATATCATTGTAGTGTACCATTTCTCACAATTACGTTTATTTATTGTTTACATAGATCCTACGGAACTGCAAATGGAGATTGAAAAAGCTATACGCAGTAATGGAGATTCTGCAGTGTCTCGCTTGGATAGGATGATGTCTAGTGCTCTTAACCAATTGACCTCCAAGGTTAACAATATGTTATTCCCTGCAGGGTTACTAAAACCCTTCCCTAGAAACTGCCTCTCTCTTATGACTACTACTGGTGCTAAAGGTGGTTTGGTAAGTAGATGGTATTTTTTTTCTCTCATCTTCTATACTGCAGTTCTGCATGTCGGTCTTAGTGAATCATTGTCAGACATTTGTTTAGCTCAATTTTAGAATAATGAATGCTCATTGTAGGTGATAAATTGTTGCATAACATGTGTTTCCACAAACATGCATATTTATACTGTTCTCTTTGTTCCATGTGTTGACATTTGTGTTTCATCCATCAATATTTGATGCAATTGTGTATCATGTTGAGTTGTGGACTGATTTGGGGCTTGGGACTCTAGATATACTAAGGCTAATCTCATGACTTTTCCTCATTTCTTTCTTCTTCTTCTTCTTCTTCTTTTTTGGTTTTTTTGTTTGGGGGTTGGGGGGAGGGGAGGGGGGGGGGGGGGGACAGGTTGGGAAGGAGGAGTTTGGGACTATAAACATTTAAAAGCTAGTCTGCGGCCTGGGGGTTGAGGGAGGTACTATAACACTTCATCATCAATCCATTGTCCAGAATTTTGCATCAGTACCCATGCCCACACTAAAGTAGACGAAGATATCTAGGGGGTTGGGGGAAGGGGGGTGAGAGGTTGGGAAGGAGGAGTTTGGGACTATAAACATTTAAAAGCTAGTCTGCGGCCTGGGGCTGGAGGGAGGTACTATAACACTTCATCATCAATCCATTGTCCAGAATTTTGCATCAGTACCCATGCCCACACTAAAGTAGACGAAGATATCTAGTTTCAAAAGCCTTTATGATTTAGACCTCTTGATATATAATTATTGTAACTGTTCATGTGCACCATTCAACAAAGATTTGACCTACTAGGTTATAGCCCAAATGATATGAGTTGGTGGATTATAAGCTCTATAGTGCAGGATTTGTTCTGGAAGAAGCTTAAAATAGCAAGTACATATTACAATATCGGTAAAGTGATTGACAAAAGATTGATATGCTTCATTCATTTAATCATCAGCCTTATTCAGCATATAATGCCTCCAGGCAAAGGAATAACTGTGTGAAATGACTGAAGGAATGGACCTCAGCAATTTCTCTTGGGCTATACATGAACTCAGCATGAAAAACTTGATTGATGGCAAATATACTTAGACAAACAAAAGAAATGTTGAAGGTTTTTTTCTGTAAAAATGCATAGGAAGTAACCCTTGAACACAATAGGAACAAAAGCCTGTTGCCCAAGCTATTTTTGTTAACATCTTTCTTAAATGTTTCTCTTTTTTAACTGCTTTTTGTGTTGCAGTAATTTTTTGGCTATGGTTCTCTAACAAAATTAGAAAAATGTTAGAAGAAAAATTGTTTGATTCAGTCTCGATAAAGTCAAATGTCGTAAATTATTGAACAAGTAATTCTGATTCACAAAACTGAATATAACTTCAACTTCATCAGTTCCAATTTGTTAAACAAACTGATAGTATGGATCTTTTTGTATACCTATGGTAAGCTTGTATGGTATAAAGGGCCTTCTTTCATAATCAATAGCAGAAGCAGTAGAAGAGATTAACTGCTCGGTAACACAAAAGAACTCCCTTCTTAAGGAGAAGTATTCCTTTTCATAGTTTTAAATGTTAAAGTAACAAAAGAACTTCGTTCTTTGCAAGCTCTTTCACCAAGTAATGGTTGACATCGGCTCCCACTGGGAGAGCAATTCATGGACCTGCCATTCTCGAAAAGATGGGGGAAGGGGGTAGGGGGTGTTAGAACCTACAAGGCACGCTCTCAATGTTACACTTGCATACAGTGACATTGGTAGACATGATTTGCACCATAAACTTAGGCATGAGCTAATGGAAGTGAAAATGAAAGTGGAAGCAACTCAGCCCTAGAGGAGTCTGTCATTCATTTGACATTGTTAAACCACAATTGTTTTGCCATAACTGTGTCTGGAGCCGATTACCACACCAGATTTATTTGGGTTTTTTTATTAAGCATTGATTGAAGATGAGCTTGGTGAAGCTCATAAGAAGGGGTTGGGGTTTGAGTATTGGACAGAGGGCACCATTCTGAGCAATAGGAGGGAAGAAAGTAGTGCTTTGATGTTGGACAACATATTAAAACTTGCTGCTATTGGCTGCTATATAATCAGGTTCAAATGTTGAATAAAAATTATGTAATCACATCTAATATGAATTAGCACAGAAATTCCTGCACCCTAGCTCTTCTATTTATTCTAAAAATCTCAAATCTCAGCTAAGTTTCTGCTTGCCATGTGTTGCAGTTCACACAAGGAATACCAGAACAGAAAACCGTGAATGAGAAAAAGAAGAGGAAGAAAAGGAGAAGGAGAGGGTGAACCCTACAAGGAATAGGGAATCCGATTGTGTTCTCCTTCTCCTATAGTGCCTTTATTTATAACAATGGAAAACAATATAGTTTAGGAAACTTTCCTAATTACAAGGACATAAGCTAACTTGGAAAGTAGACTAAGAGTCTAAGACAACTTAGGAAATAAATCCCTACATACAGCCAATAAAGAAGAAATCTAAAATATCCAATCTATTGAATCATAAAATACCAAACTAGGATACTGCCAGGGCTAACACCCCCCTCAAGTTAGAGCATATAGGTCATCCATGCCCGGCTTGGAACAATTCAGCCGAAATCTTGGACGAAATAAGGGCTTGTTAAGGATGTTTGCCAATTGATTTGATGAATATACAAAGGCAGTAATCAACAACTTCTTCTGAACAACATTCCGAACAAAATGACAATCAACCTCAATGTGCTTGGTGCGCTCGTGGAACAATGGATTGCTAGCAATATAGATGGCGGCTTGATTCACAGAACATAGTCATAGGGTGATGTACTGAACAACCAAACTCTTGGAGGAGGTTTCGTATCCACATGAGTTTAGCAATAGTTTGGGCCATAGCCCGATACTCAACTTCGGCACTAGACTTAGATACCTGCTCTTTTGCTTCTCCAAGTAACCAGATTTCCTCCAACAAACATACAATAACCAGTGGTGGAATGCCTATGACCATCAACACCAACTCAGTCAGCATCAGAATACCCAGTGATATCAGTACGTTTGTGACATTGGTAGATCAGTCCTTTGCCTAGAAACTTTTTCAAATCTCTCAATGTGCGACAAACTGCTTCCTAGTGAATTTGCTTTGGGGTTTGCATGACTTAACTAATCACCCCAACAACAAATGACAATCAAGCCAAGTTATTGTGACGTAGATAAGCTTACCCATAAGGCGTTGGTATTGATGAACATCAGCATAATCAGGACTATCACCAGTCTCTAACTTTAGATGAGGATCCATAGGACTATCAGTAAGTTTAGACCCAAGAAGACCAGTTTTAGTCAGGAGATCAAACATATATTTTCTTTGGGATAGACTAATTCCCTTATTGAAACGAACCACCTCAATACCCAAGAAATAATGAAGGTGCTCCAAATCTTTCATTTGGAAGTGTTTGTTTAAATAAGTTTTGACTTCAACAATACTAGGCACATCATCGCTTGTGATAATGATATCAACATAAACGGGTATGATGATCACTTTAGAAGTTGCCACCGAACAAAAATAGAGTGATCAGAGTAGCACTGAGAAAAACCACAACGAGTAACAACCGAGCTGAACTTCTCAAACCAAGCATGGGGGGACTGTTTGAGGTCATAGATAGCCTTGTGTAGTTTGCATACTTGAGTGGACATTCCCCCAGTAACATACCCTGGAGGTTGCTCCATATAAACGGTAAACCTCATCGTGGAGATCACCATAAAGAAAGGCATTCTTGACGTCCAACTAATAAAGATGCCAGTTGTGGTTCACAGCCCAAGAAATAATAATCCAAACCGAATTGAGACGGGCAATCGGGGAGAATGTCTCAAAATAGTCAACACCATAAGTTTGAGTGAACCCTTTAGCGACCAAACGAGCCTTCAGGCGGTCAACCATCCCATCAGGGTTATGTTTAACAGTGTAGACTCATCAACAACACACAATAGTTTTCCTAAGCGAAAGAGCAACAGGCTTCATCCTACATTGATAAACCTACAATTGGGGGGGAGGAGTCGGTTGGTTCAGGAGATGGAGTAGGGGATGGGTCAGCAAAAGGGTGGGCCAGTGGTAATGGAACGTGGGGACAGGCGGTGATGGGGTAGGGAAAGGAGGATAGTAAGGGGTATTCTCAAAGAAGGGTAACATTAGCACTAACAAAATGGCGATGAGTAGTTGCGTCATAACACCTGTAACCCTTCTGAGTTTGGGAATAACTGAGAAAAACACATTTCGGAGAGCGAGGGGACAATTTATCTCGTTGGGGATGCATGATTTGAGTAAAGCACACACCCCCAAACACGCTAGGGGGAGCGGGAAAGAGAGGGGCAGAGGGAGAAAGAACTGAAGGGAACTTTCCCATGAAGAACTGAAGAGGGCTTGCGATTGATTAGGAAGCAAGCAGTGAGAAGAGCATCACACCAAAAATACTAGGAACATGCATATGAAAAAGAAGAGATCGAGCAACCTCCAAGAGGTGTCGATTTTTACGTTCCACAACACCATTTTGTTGAGGAGTATCGGAGTACCTAGTATGATGAATCATCCCATTATAAAACAAAAATCAGAGATAGCTGTTTGAGTATACTCAAGAGCATTATCAGACCTTAAAATATGAATGGATTTATTAAACTGGCTTTGATTTCTTTGCAGAACACTTCAAACACAAAAAGGAACTCAGATCTATCTTTAAGTAAGTAATGCCAGGTCACCCTAGGATAGTCATCCACAAATGTAACAAAATAACAAGAACCAAGTTTGTTGGGTATACGACATGGGCTCCAAATATTTAAATGGACTAGATTAAAGGGAGAAGAGCTACGAGGAGTAAGATGCGCAGGGAAGACACTTTGGTGATGTTTGCCTAACTCGCAAGCTTCACAGTGAAGGTGGGTGAGACTTGCAACTAGGAATGAGGGTCTTCATCTTCAAGAGGGGTAGGTGGCCAAGTCGATGATGCTCCAAGTAGTAAAGTCCGAATCGCTCAAGGCCCCCACCAATTGTCACCCTAGTCTCGAGATCTTGAAAAACACATTAGGGTATTGAGCATTGCAATGATTTGGTCAACTGGCTAATAGACATAAGATTAAGGGGTAATTGTGGGACATGAAGGACAAAGGACAGGGTCAAGGTCGGTGTTAAGGAAACTGTTCCTTGACTTGTAGCTTGGGTAGAGGAACCATTAGTGAGGAAAACAGGCAAAGGAGTAGTGACATCCTTAAAGGAAGAAAAGAGATGAGACTTCCCAATCATGTGACAAAAAGCTCCCGAATCAAGAATCCGTGGAGTAGTAGTGCTGGAGAGTAGGGCATTAGTACCTGTGTGGGCCAGGGTGGTAGAGGTGGATGGAGAGGACATCTGCTCACGCTGTTGAACTCGTCGCAGTAATGCATCATACTGCGCTGTCGGAATTGTAGTGCTGGGAGTCAATATAGGAACTGGAGCATGAGTGGTAGCAGGTACTGGTAAAGAAACATCATCTGTGGAGGCAGAGTTGACCAATGTCTCTGCCCATTTTGGACGGCTGTGCTTAGCCCAAAATTTGTCGACATTATGATTGTTTTTGCCACAATGTGTACCACATCCTCGACTGGAGCCACGACCATAAGAACCACATCCTCGACTGGAGCCACGACCTCAATAAGAGGAACCTCGTCCTCGGCTGGCATACAAGGTAAAAGTATCAAGTGGATTTCTTGAAGGCATCAACCGTTGGAGGTGGAAGAATGTTTCACTCGGTGTAGGAACCTTCTCACTAAATAGTAACTGAGTTTTGAAGGACCGAGACTCGGGAGGAAGACCGGCTAAGAATTTTGCTACATAAAATTCGGACCATTGGGCTTTGAGTTGATTTAGATCAATAGTGAGGGGCTGAACAGCTTGAAGTTCTTCTAAAAGACCCTTAGAGCCATTGTAGTATGTAGTTAGGGTTTTATCTCCCAACGAGTAATTGGATATTCGTTTATACAGATCATAAACACGAAAAATATTCTTCTCTTGTGCATAGCTTTCCTTAAGGTCATTTCAAATGCCTTTAGCAGTTTGGTGAAACATTACATTAGAAACAATAGAGGGGTCGATGCTTCCCCGTTGCCAAGTCTGCAGAGTAAAGTTCTCATGTATTTAGTCTTCATAATTCTTAACAGAAGTGGAATCATTCAAATCAACAGACCGAGGTCATCAATAAGGTATTGAAGTTTTCATGTAGAGTGAATATAAGCTTTATCAGCTTGGACCCACAACAAATAATTAGATACCTCGTTCAATTTAATGGTGGTGATTTGCACATAGTAATCTTTATATTCAGCCATTAAAAAAATTTCAACCAGCAGTTTCGAGACCAATTGGCACAATTCTGATCTCAATAAATACTTTCAGCAAGAGAGAATCAATAATAGTAAACGAACATGTAATGGCAGTTCTGTAATTTTAGGTAAGAAGCAAGACCATGTGTTGTCCAAGCAGCCTCATAGGATATAAAAGGAATTAATGTAAAGTAACAGGGCTAAATTTGAAAGAAGGGGTGAATATGGACAAACCAGAATAATGTATATCAGCCAGGGGTATTTCAGGAAATAGCATCAGATTAGTACTTCATATCATGACTGGAACGGATTGGGACTGCAGTCATCTTCAACCCTAGGCTGAAAACAGAGGCAGAGAACAGAGCACCAAACGACTTGAAACTTCAAGAGAAGGATCGCAAGCCACTGATCTCTTGATTCCCACAGGTAGCAGGGAAGAACAGATCAATCCTTATGACAGCCAAACAAATAGGAATCCTTTCTGGTTTTGATAGAATGGTCAGACAGCAGTAGAACAGTAGGGGATTAATTAGCAGCAAGCAATACCAACAATAGTAATTTACCCAAAAAAAAAATACCAACAATAGTAGCAGAAAGGACAGGTCAGTCCTCGTAACAGCCCAACAAGGCAGCAGCAATTTCTGAAAAGGGGAGGGCTACAACCATCGAGATCTTGAACCAGCAATCAGGTCAGGATGTAGATCAGTAGCAAGAGTAGTGAAGATAATTATCCATTTAACCCCCCCCAAAAAAAAAAAAAAAAAAAAAAGAAAAAAAAAGAAAGATCAGGAGCAAGTCATCCAGCTATCAAACCAAAAAAAAAAAAAATTCATGGACATGTCTTGATATGGCATAATGGAAATTGATCCTTCCATCATATGCTGCATATGGTTGCTGCTACCAGGGATATCTAGGAGAAGAGGGAGAGGGGAGAAAGGCCAATCAAAACCATAGGTAGGACAGCCTTTGTGGAATGGATCGATTCACTGCTCTGATATCATATTGTAGTTCACAGAAGGAATACCAAAACAGAAAACTGTGAATGAGAAAAAGAAGAAGAAAAGGAGAAGGAGAGGATGTACCGTACAAGTACTAGGGAATCCGATTGTATTCTCCTTCTCCTATGGTGCCTTTTTTTTATAACAATGGAAAACAATATAGTTTAGGAAACTTTCCTAATTACAAGGACATAAGCTAACTAGGAAAGTAGACTAAGAGAACTTAGGAAATAAATCCCTACATACAGCCAATAAAGAAGAAATCTAAAATAATTAATCTACTGAATCATAAAATACCAAACTAGGATACCGCCAGTGCTAACACCATGAAACCTGATCCTATTCCCATCCCCTACATTGTATAATCACTAATTGAATGGGTATCCCTAATATGATGTAGTAACACAAGCATTGGACTGGGTGGGGTGGGGTAGCGGATGATAGGCAAGAAGTGAAGAAAAATGTTATAAAAGGAGGAGGCACATGTAACACAAAACTGGTGAAGAGTACCATTCTTATTGATATTCACAAAAAACACCTGCAACATCTTCCCTTGTTTTAATATGGTGAAGATGTTACCGTTCTTATTTCTGAGAATTGTAGTTACCAACTATTTAGCTGGAAATTTTTTGTTTCAGTGTTTTTTTTTACCAATTTTTGTGTGTTTTGAACAGGTTAATTTTACACAAATATCGTCTTTGTTGGGTCAACAAGAGTTAGAAGGTAAACGTGTCCCTCGTATGGTCTCTGGGAAGACCTTACCCTGCTTTCCTCCTTGGGATTGTGCATCTCGCGCTGGAGGTTTTATTAGTGACCGTTTCTTGACTGGTCTTCGCCCTCAAGAATATTACTTTCATTGCATGGCTGGCCGCGATGGGTAAAAGCAAATTTTGGTCTCAACCTGTGAACATATTATTTGACATGTTTCTCTCTCTCTTTCTCTCTCTCTCTCTCTCCCCCTCTCTCTTTCTTTCTCTAGTCACACACACACCATCCATGTGCACTCGAACACACTTGGACCATCTAAAAAGACTTGACATGAGTTTGCTGTGCACTTTATATCATAGTTGTCAAGGCGACAAGGCGATCCAAGGCGTTTGGGGCCATCCTGGGCGCCTAGGCGCCCGCCTAGGCGTTGCCTAGGCGACCAAGGCGTTCCCAGTGTATTTTTTTATTTCTAAAATATTAATGTTTATATATATGCAACATTCTACATAAATAATCAACATTTAAGACATAACTTAATTAATGTGGTGTGGACCCAAGTTTACTAATGTACACTAAGACCTGGGATTGTGTTTAGAGTTAAGTAAACAATTATTTATGACTAACATTTGCGTACTTTTAACGAATTTGATCGGAGCGTAACTCCTTTAATATAGTTCGGATTCAAGCAATCTCGAATTCGTTGCAAAGCTAGCATAATCAGGTTTCCAACAAATCCGAGATTGCTTGAATCCAAATTATAATGAAGGAGTTACACTCCGGTCAAACCTTGTTCGGAATACGGGAATGCTGTTTAAAGTCGTCTGAATGCAAATTATTTTTTGGGCATCAAAGCAAAAGATTATTTTGGCGCACTCTTGGTTTTTAGTGATGATTTATTATAATAAGATTTATAGAATTTTTATATTTAGAAAAAAGCCTAGCATTTAAAAGTTGAAAATCGCCCTCGCACCCAAAAATATGGTTTTTGTTCTTGAACAGGGGGGTTGACTTTTTTTCCTTATGGAATTTGAATTTTAGACTATTTTTATTGGATTCAAATAGGGGGGTATTTGCTTATTTATGAATAATATCTTAAGTAAATTAAAGAAACATTTACTTAAATGATATTAGTCATAAATAAGTACTGCCTGATAAATGTTGTTCCTGTCTGGTCTGGGCAAGTACTGCCTGATAAATGTTGTTCCTGTCTGGCCTGGGCGACCACAAGGCGCCCTGGCGCCCAGGCCTGTACAAACCGCCCGGACGCCTAGACGCCTAGGCGACGCCTTGACAACTATGCTTTATATCAACAATTGTAAAAGAAAAGATGACCAACAAATAACTTTACTTTCAATCATTGAAAAAGAGAAAACCTAAACCTATATCTGCTACTATTGAATTAATTATCATCGCTACATATGGTTGTTTGTGTGTGCATGTATATTATATAGTGTGATTGTGTGTGTTTGTGTGTATTTATACGCATAGGTTAGGGGAATGGGTTTGTTTATGTTGGGGAGGATTGGGTTTGAGAGTCCTTCCTTTTCCCCATCCAATTCTCCTTCACTATCCTATGTCTTTAATTTCAATTGATTTCAAGCTAAGGCTACCAAATATATGTGTAAAATAATGGCTGTCCTATAACTCCTTCAAATTTGTTAGAAAGTTAGCATAACCATTTTTTCAATAAATCCGAGATTGCTTGAATTCGAATTACATTGAAGGAGGTATTCTCTTATCAAACCTTGTTTGGAGTACATGAATTTTTATAAGGTCATATGAATGGAAATAATTTTTTGGACACCAAAACAAATTATATATATATATATATATATATATATATATATATATATATATATATATATATATATATATATATATATATATATATATAATTTGTTATATATGAACATTTTTAAATTATAGAAAAGTTTTAGCATTTGGAAGTTGAAAATCGTACCCGCAACCAAAAATGCTGTTTTTCTTCTTTAACTGGAAAGTTATCTTTTTATCCTTCTAAAATTTGAATTTTAGGCTATTTTTATTGGATTTAAATGGGGTGTGTTTGTTTATTTTGTGAATAATATTTTAAGTATATCAAACATTTAATTAAATGATATTGGTCATAAAGAAGTGTTGTGAGTTGTATATTGTCTCTCTACTTTGTACTACTTTGGCTTCTAAGGTCGTCACCATGTTTAGAGGATTGAAATAGTCAAGTTTCAGTCAAAACTTGGTTTCTAGTCGTTTTTGTCGAACCTGCTGATCCTAGTATCGTGTAGCACCCCACCCTCGGGTTCAGGGCGTTACGATCTCTCTCCCCTCTACTATATGGAGAAGCTTGATCAGTTCCACTCTCAACTCCCTTGCCCAGCTTCTTTTTGGTCTGTCAAAAATAATATAGACAACCTCTCAAAATCCTATTTGCCTTAGAAAAACTCTGCTAATACTGACACTGAACAATGACTAAAATCCCCCTTTCATTCTGTTAAAATATACTGCTAAAAATACACTGGCAAAGGCCAGGGGCAATAGGGTCTTTTTAGAAAAGTCCCCTTTTAAAGTTTGCTGTTCTTAAATACTAACTCACATGGGGGCAAAATGATCTTTTTACAAAATACCCTTAAAATTTCTTACAAAAAACTCAAATATGTGGCTTGAAGGCAAAAGGGTCATTTCCTTTAAAATGACCCTCTGAGGTGGCCAGCATTTGATTTTATTTTCCATTTTTATCCTCATTCTTTTTTCTCAGACAATTATACACAATTCAGTTGTTGTAAAGGCCTTACTAATGCCTTCCTTTTTTTTACAACAACAATGTCTTAAACACACATTTGATCCTTAAATAAAAAGGCCTGTTCTTCATGTTACATAAAGGATAGATTATTCGGCCTATTGAGGTTTTTTTTTTCCTCCTCCCTTTTTAGCCTACTCACTCAAAGGTTGTACTGCAACCTTCTTTACTCAATATAAATCAGCGACATAATTTATTACTTATGTTCTATTTAAACTCCGCAAATCTTCATTTCTTTATTCTTTTCTCAGTTACATAAAGATGTAATTCCTTCTTTAACACTCAAAACACTTCATATATGGTTTTAAACTTATGGCCAAGGATTAAATCTCGAGTCTCGAGGTCGTCTTGACCTTGAGCCAGATGGAGATTTTCGAAGATCTCGGCAAGAACATGCTAAAAAGCTGCGAAGGCTAAAAATGAGTGTTTCGATCCTTAAATAACCATTTTAAGGCTTAAGACTCTAGGAAAACACTATTTTAACATTCATAAACACATTTAAACCATAAAATTATAAAACTAATCACACATTGTGGGAAAATCATAGATTCATAATTCATAAATCATAATTCTGTACAGATGTTGTTCTTTTTATTAAAGTCATAGAGTGTAATCAAATTTGCAGGTTACACTCATAGTTAGTAAGTTTGGGTACGGAAAAAAGTCGGATACGGATACGTTTGGATATTAAATGGAGCCAGACTTTGATATGGGGTTCAATAATCCATTTTAAAAAAACGTGTACGACATTAATACGATATGTGTTTAATATGGTAGCCTGTAGAAAAATCGGGACCGAAAATACGTACATATATTCACTATGCAATAAACATCTATAACATTCAACAAATAAAATAATAACATATAAATAGAATTTATAAATAAAAAAACCTTCTAATCCGTAAAATCCCACACAAAACTATCATCCCATTAAACATATAAAGTGAAAAATCATCATCCCATAAAAAATAAAAGCCAAAATATAATCATCCCATCAAACATAAAAATTAAAATTTCATCATTAATCCATGAAATCCCATAGAAAATTATCATCCCATCAAATACATAAAGTGAAAAATCATCATCCTGTCAAACATAAAAACTAAAAATATAATCATCATATCAAACATAAAAATTAAAATATCATCATCAATTCTTGAAATATCCCCCCCTCCCCAAATTAAAAAAAAAATTTAAGGACTTCAAATCATTAGCATCAAGATGCCTGTGTCTCAGAAGGTGCTTGTGTCCCAGAATCAAATATAGGGTGTAGTTGATGTATAGTGCAGAATGTTGGGCAGTTAAGAAGCATATATAGATAAACTTAGGGTAGCGGAGATGAGGATGTTAAGATGGATGTGTGGCAAAACTAGGAAGGATAAGATAAGGAATTATTGTACTAGAGCTGATTTGGGAGTAGCGTCGATCCATGATAAACTTTAAGAAAGTCGTTTGAGATGGTATGACCATGTTCAACGGAGACCGTTAGATGCTCCTGTATGGAGGAGTGATTTGATTCAGATTGAAGGATCTAAAAGAACTAGGGGCAAACCTAAGATGATGTTAGGAGATGTGGTGAAGAGAGACATGTATAGCTTAGGCTTTGCTTCAAGTATGACATCAAACAGAGCTAATTGGCAGACAAGAATCCATGAAGCCGACCTCATTTATCTGGGATAGGGCTTTGTCGTTGTTATTGTTGTTGTAGTTGACGTAAAGTGCCACTATTAATTGGAGTGTCAAAATTTCTTGATCCAAACGTAGATTCAATCCCAAGTTCTCTAATAAGTAATGCTGCATCATCTTCATTTTTAGCATCCTCTTCATTTGCAACTTCAACTTCCTCATCCTCAACTAGTAGAAGCTCAACAAAGTTATCAAATTTGAGTGAATGCTTATCAAATTTCTCAATTTCTTTTGATTTATTTTTCATAAGGGAGTTCATCCTTATGTAAACCAAATCATCCATCATCTCGGGAGATAATTTGTTTTTCTTTTTTGTTTGCACTGCCTCAAAAGCACTCCAATTTCTTACACATGAAGATGAACTACATGGTTGGCTCATGAAGATAGGCTTATATGCTCACCGGTGGAAGGAATTTGGGGCACAAGTGGAGTCTTTTAAGTTTTTAACTTTTTTATTTTAATAACTGTTAACGTATTATACACTTTTAATATGCCATACCCGTATTAAACGTGTCTAATATGGTTCATCATATAAAAAAAAGTTATACGTGTATCTCTATGTATATTCGGTAATATACAGAAAAACCATTTAAAAATACGGTATGCGTATAATATGCGTATTTACTAACTATGGTTACATTTATAAACATCTTTTACTTAACTTATTCACTCTAAAGGACAGTACATAGGTGGTGTTCATCACTTGATGTTCAATCTCTACCTCATCCTGTACTAGAATTAAAATAGGCAGAAAAGCCCAATGAAAGGGTGATTCTGTCAGCAAAGCATGCTGTTCCTAGGTTCAGTTCATACCTCAAGGGGCAGCAGCTCCTGCTGCTCCTTCCTCTTCTTCAACCGAAACTGGTAAGGTACCTCCTCCTTGTTGTACAACTCTCACAGAAGCTCAGCTGCAACTCACTTCCAGTTCAGTTTTCCACTCCCATACTCTTTATCTTTCACTGAGTTTCGTTTCCTTGCTGCTTGCTGTTTCTGTTTTCCTCTTCTACTTTCCTCCTCTTTTGTTTCTGCTCATCATCATTTTTTCCTTCCTTGCTAGAATCAGGTATGGTTCCTTGCTGTACCCCCTTTTTAAAACTTTCTTCTACCTCTGACTCTTTCTCCCTCCTATTCTTGCTAGACCCAAACACACCTTGCTTTGTTCTTCCTTCTTCTTGCTATTTTCCTCTTTTCTGCTAGAACCATATGGACACAGTTGTGTTTTTTACTCTTCCTTCTTGCTTATCTTCCTCTACTATCCTTTCTGTTTATCCACTCCTTGCTGATTTCTTCTTTGCTGTTCTTCCCTCGTTGCTGCTCTCTCTTCTTTTACTTCTAACACTTCACTATCTCAAACGTATATGAAAGGCAGCAGTAAAAATGGACTAATAATTTAAACTTTTATTTATATAAATTTTAAAAACTACTTAGGCAGTGTAATAACTGAACTGCCCCTAATTAGATCTAACTATATTATGCTTCACCTCTTATTTTACTGTCTTCCTTTTAAAATATTTACTAACCAGTCCCCTTCACTATTTCCTAATTATCACTGGGTGGCCCCTAAGGCCAAATTCCCTTACCATAAGACCCCACCACCTGTCATACAGATGATGGTTTTAGCAAACACATTGAGGCAACCCAAGGGCCAGCCTGGTCTGCTGGCTGGTCCTTGGGCTGGCCAGACCAGACACGGGTTGGACCACTCTTTTTATTTTTTATTTATTTTTAGTTTTTAAAACTCAATCTCCACTCACTCTTTCTCATCAAATGGACCCACTTAGCCCACTAACAACAAATAAAGATTTTTCATGATATCTCGTCTCATAAAATAAGATAATAGTAATATAATACAATCATAGCATATGATTAAATCAGTAATATCCACAAATAGGCTAAATCTCACATTGGGGTAGCTTTTACCAAAATACCCTTCACTCCATAGCAACCTCTGAAATCACCTAAAAAGATCCAATAATATTTCCTCACCATCAATACCTCAGAGAAGTGGGGGATTACCACTTTCTTACCTAGGGTTAGCAATTTACTAAATGCCCTTCCACTTACCAGAGCTTCTAAGGTGAAAGGATTACGGTCAAGTTTCAACTGAAACAGTGTTTTTGGTTGAAACCTGGTTGAAACGTGATCTTTCGATAGGAATACCGTGCATTTTGGTTTCTAACCATGGTCTTGTTTTGACCAGGTCAGATATCGAAATATTTCAGCCGAAACCAGACATTTTGGAGAAATTTAGAACCTTGTCTAGCTGCAATAACCAATGTTTTCGTCCAAAAAGCATGCCTAGGAAATTGCATGAGTCCATGGTCACATAAGGAGACATTGATGAAAACTCCAAAAGTTGAGCTAGAATGTTCAACGATGCTGGCAAACGGAGAGCTTCGCGAGGACAAATCATAATGGAAAGTTATGTGCCTACTTAGGGTTTGTATCTTAAATGGTTCCTTATTTTGTATCGGTTCTAGATCCGTTGGGAAGCCCATCACAGAACCATCCCGTCCCATGTAATATTCAGTCTCAAAAATGGACTCCCAGTACCTTCCTATCCCATTTAGTAATGGGACGGTTCTAGGATGGGCTTTAGCGTGCCAGTTGCTGTTCAGTTTCCGGTTCAGGACCAAATTGACACCCTTAGTCTTGTGGCAATGTTCAGGACTCGGATTTTGGACTTGTTTCGGTGAGGTCGATTCCAAATTTTGTCGGAATTATGCATTTTTGGGTTGGCACAAGGATTGGATTTGTTACTCAAAACCTGACTGAAATGACCAAATATAACTTACCTGATGCAGAGAAATCGCTGAAATTACTAAAACTTCGACTGAAATTGACATTTTTCAAATTCAGATGTCATTTCGTCATTTTGGTTGTTCCTATTAATTTCTCTGCATCAGGTAAGTTATATTTCGGTCATTTTGTTTCGATCATTTCGGTCATTTCAGTTGGATTTTGAGTATCAAATCCAGTCCTTGTACCAACCCAAAAAATGCACTATTTCAGTGAAATTTCATTCTAAATTTCGCCCTCACCAAAACGAAAAGTAGTGTTTTCAAAAAGTGTAAACACAATTGTATGACCTTATGAATTTCTCGTGGACCTTCCAAATATTGACTACTTATTCTACCAAAAACTAAGCTGCACCCCCATCCCACCTCAAAACTCACTGTTGATTAGAAATCCACCTTGCACCTTCATATTGTTCTTCCAAAACCCCAACATGAATAGTAGATTTAGGGGCACTGTTTATTTGGGAATTTACTTTTCTAAACTATAAAATGTTACATTTATTAGATCCTTCTGTTGTCAGCAGATTTTAAACTTGTAAAATTAAATTGATGACAACCTTTTGCTGGGATTGTATTCATGTCCTACACCAACATTCATTAGGACTTTTGGTATGCATTTCTACTTAATAAACAATGATAACATGAAGGTGCTACTTGCCACATCCTCGGATTGAATCCTACCTTCACTAGTTGGGGGGAAGTAACAGGGTGTGGGTTTTCTTGGGATGCCAAAGAAAGTTGTAGCACATCGGAAAAAAAAAAAGAAGAAAAAGACAACAATTACACAATTTAACCAATTTTTTTGGCATAAACAACCTTGGACTGGCTGAACTAAAAAAATAGCGAAAAACAAACCATTCAGAAAAATATACCCAGCTCTCTGATCCTTGATCATGAATGGACTATCTCATCGTCTGGATATGGACTAACTGTTTCATCTGATTTCCATTAAAAGGAAATAGGGAGGGAATTGAAGTGTTGCTATTCTACTTGGTGGTTAGCTACATGGCCTTGGATCATTTAAATGTTTTTCACAAAAATGTGAAGAGAATCAAATGGGAACGACCCTTTGACAAACCTTTTGCTTTGAGATAGCCTAGATGAATCAGTTAGATAGGTAGTGCCCATGATAAGTAATCATTTAAAAACATAATGAGCTTATGGTTCCATGTCTGCATCATAACCAGACGTGAGAATTATAGCATGGTTTCACCAGGCTTTTTGCGCCTGGACAAAACCCAAGGTTTGAAATTTCAGATTTTGCCCCACTTCGCTTTAAACTGAATATTTCAGTGGAATTTCAGTAGATTTCGCTCCTAGATTTTGCCAGACCTTTCATTCCGCTCTTTTGAGAAACCAAATATTTTTGGCAAATTTTTGCCAGAATTTAAAACCATGCTAAAACCAAAATATTTGGCCGACAAGCAAAATCTTGGTGATCAGTTGGCTGTTTTGGTTGTCAAATGGTTATATTTTGGTTTGACATTTCAGGGAAACCCTAATTAAACATCTCCAAACACATTTGAACCTTTAGATGGTAACACCCAAAATAGTAGGTGGGCTTTGGATTCTATGTTGCTAGTGTACAACATGATGTATTGTATCATTTCCATAACAACAGCCTTATAAATGGGAAATTTCAAATTGAGAAAATTTCGCCAAACTATGTTTCAAATACACCCAAATGTTGCAGTGGATGTTTTACAGTCGACCTTTGAGCTTTGATTTTCAGTAAAATGAAGAATTTTATCCAAAAATTGATGGTTTTTAGCAATTCGGGAGTTCTTGGGAAAAGAGGGCAAAATGGAGCAAAATATGTCAAAATATCGTTTGAAATGACCAAAATTTTGGTTGAAATCTGTTACCCCAAGCATTTTGTTTTGGCCTGGGCCAAAACTGAAATATTTCGAAGATATTTCAGAAGGTTTGCTGAAATATTGAGCAATAATCCATTATATTTTGAGATAAATATAATGGTTTCACCCTTATAGAATGTTGCTACTATATGCTTTTGTGTCTAGCTTTCAGTGTTTATGTTAGTGCAATTGCAGAAGTTATCCCCCCCCCCCCCCCAAAAAAAAATGATAAGGAAGAAAATTCTATAACCCAAGTATTTATGAGACCAAGATCCTGGATTATGTCAAACAATCCTGGACTGACCGTCAGGTAAATTAAAGTAATAAACTAGGACACCAAGTGTAGCTGAAAGTGGATCCTGATCCAGTGAAGCCATCCATCATTGGAGTCCTTGAATTCGTGGATACACCTGTGCCTGTTACCTATAAATTTGGAAGTTTTTTTTTATCCTGACATTGGCCTTGCTTTACTCTATTTTCCTAGATGCTGCAACCATGTGTTGTTTTGAAAATTTAAAGCATTGAACCCTCAATATGGTGAAAATTTGTGTTTTAGAATAATCCCATATTTGTGGAGAATAATTCCATTTTTTCTAGTTTCTTACATGGTTGGCATGGTGATTTATTGCCCAAGCGGGCCTTGTCAGTCGTCGCACTTGAATATTCCACATTTTAGAATCTGTTCTCATTTATATGAAATCTATAAGAATTGGTTGATCTATGAGTTCACAAGGGATTATCAGCCATCAGTTTCTTGGGTGAATCCTCTAAGTGATGCTTGTCTTCTGTAGATTGGTTGATACAGCGGTTAAAACTTCTCGTAGTGGATACCTGCAACGATGCCTTATAAAAAATCTGGAGTGCCTAAAAGTCTATTACGATCGTACTGTTCGAGATGCAGATGGAAGTGTCGTCCAATTTAATTATGGGGAAGATGGTGTGGATGTCCATAAAACTAGCTTCATCACAGAATTCAAAGCACTTGCTGCTGTAAGAATATTACTTCTGTTTTGCTATATATATATATATATATATATATATGCTTCTTTATTTATACACACTACAATTTGCAGAACCAAAAGATTATTCAGGAGCATATCGGTGGTGAACTTGGCAGTGCATTCTTATCTATGTCTGATGGTTATATTAAGGAGTTACCAGATGCACTTAAAGCTAAAGCAAAGGATTTCATTTCTTCCCTCACTGAGGAAGAAAGAGAGTGTTTGCATCTGAGGAAACAAAAGGACTTCATGAAGTTACTGAAACACAAATACCTCTCGAGTCTTGCTGAGCCTGGAGAACCTGTTGGTGTGCTCGCTGCTCAGTCGGTGGGAGAGCCTTCAACCCAGATGACGTGAGATATGTTTCCCTTTGTGAAATGCTGATATCTGTGTGTGTGTGTGTCTAAAGGTTATCTGGTCGCCCAAAGTTTCTTCCATGTGGCATGTTGAATGGGCCCAAATTTTGTTGACAAGTGAACCCCAATGTCCCCTGCTCCCGTGTCAAATTGAAATTGACCAAGTGATAAACTAAAGCTATGAAAATCTGGGACTATGAAGAGCGTTGCACACCTGGACATGATGCAATAACTCTGAAATTTGTGTGGCCAATTCAGACCATGCCTTGTCTGTACAACAGTGGGAGTACTATATCATCCTGCAACAGGGCCAACTAGAGGGGCAATCATGAGAGCCTTCTTTTGACAGGACCATGTTTTGGCAAAATCCCCAAATATATGCACAGATTTACTTTTTCTCTAGATAATTTTGTTTTCAATGTCTACAGAAATTCATTATATGTTTGTCCAGTGCAGGCCTCTTGGTTGGGCATGGATAAAACTATAATACCTCCTTTTGATGCATTGAAAAAAAATTAATAGCAAGTTACAAGTGTCTAGCCTATGTTTGATCTTAATGTTGAATCTATTTAGTTGTGGAAAATTGTTCACAGGCTATCAGCTGCAGTGTTATTTAGATGCATCCCTTACTCTTGCTCTTTGTTACCTTTTATCATACCAGACTTGTTGGCCCCTACATCAGATTGCATGTCCATGCATGTAGACATTGATGTTGCAATCATTCCACCACTGATGTAGGGGATATTTGTCCTTTCCCATTATTAAAGGAGGGGGATTGTTCAAGGCTGAGCATTTATCTTCCCATACCCTGGGTCCACAAAAAAAAACTACAAAGTCAAAATAAAAAATTTATATCTAGAGATGGAAACTGAAGAAATATATTATAACATAATCATTACTATATTCTTTTTTCTTGCTAATGATGGGTATCTGGACCTTCGGCCTGACTAGTCCCGGGGGCCCATAGTGACCCCACAACCGCATGGACCGGGTCATTCCAGGTTAAATGAGAGTCATTCCACTTGCACCCAAAGCAGGAAAGAAAGAGCACCTTAACATTCCGTGTGAGTGGTCCCAAGGCAGTAAAAGGAGTCAAACTCAGCACCTTCGGCTTCCTAAGGTGTAGGTTCCTTGCCAACTGAGCTACCTCCTTGGGGTTTAATCAATACTATATTCACAAATATTAGAAACTATCATTTACCGTATCACCCTCAAATACGTCGTAGAATCTGAAGCTTGCACCTGCATCCATGTAACATTGCTTCTTAGCTGCACATACCACTACAATGTTTGACCTACTTTTTAGAGGACTTGAACATGCACTGTGCTGAGATGCCAAAGTATGAAACTGGATCTGATTCCAACACTGACTATATGATAGCAGCTGGTTGCCAAAGTCGCCCAAAAATGATGCTGGGTGGTTGCTGTGGGAGCAAAACTGATGTGGGACAGTAGGTGTTGCATCTAGGTACAGTAGCATATCTTGAAAACCAATCCAAAGGTTAACCACTCCACCTAGTTGATCATCAGGTGAATTGGTCAATAATGTGCAACTTGAAGGATGGTTGAAGAAGTGGTAGTGGATATTACTTGCATGATGTTGTATGAACCTCCAGAATTATTCCCTACTGTCCCCTCCCCTTCCTTCCTTTTCTTCAATTAATAAGGAGCACTTACTTTGCACTTTTTCCAATTAGTAAATTTTGATTTTTTTCTGTCAAGAATGCTTTCTGTAATCTTTGATTGACTGTCATTTATTATCTCTCCTAGCATTTTTTTTTTCTTTTTGTATTATTGAGCTTCATAAACCTCTCAAACGCTAATTGTGGTTT
Organism: Protea cynaroides; assembly: GCA_028583415.1. NCBI lineage: Eukaryota > Viridiplantae > Streptophyta > Magnoliopsida > Proteales > Proteaceae > Protea > Protea cynaroides. Next base: position 65,439,042 of record CM053269.1, on the reverse strand, counting down.
GTTTCTAAACCTTCTCTTCTGAAATCGGTGAAAGTTTTTTTGACAACTCAAACTAGGCTTAAACTAAACATGTGAGCAGGGAACTTTTGGGTCTAACTATCCATAAAATTTCAGCCCATTTGAACCACATGGCATATCTAGGCACCTACCCACCATTTTTCCCATAGGTTGCTATCTGCCAAAATTGTTCTCTTTGAAATATTCGAACTTCAACTGGAAATTTTTTAGCCATCTGTTCTCCCAGACATACATTATTCGCTAGTCAGTAGATTCTCTACTATTATGCATGGAGATGCCCTTCTTCAGATTCACCTTTTAATTCTTATTTATTTTTCAGACTCAACACTTTCCATTTTGCTGGGCGAGGAGAAATGAATGTGACTCTTGGAATCCCACGTTTGCAAGAAATTCTGATGAGAGCTTCAGAGAAAATCCAGACTCCTGTTATGACCTGTCCATTACAGAAGGGTAGGACAAGGTGAGTGACATCTTCTTGTGCACGTGAATGTTCCTTGTCCTTTGATTGCAAGCTGCCACATGATGAGTAGCTTTTCACATCGACTGAAATTTTAAAACTTTGGCTTTTAGTTATCAGACCAAATGATTTAGTCCTAAAATTTTTGTTTCGGAAATTTAGTAATTTCATTTGTTTCAGTTCATTTTTTGGAACTCAGCTGAAACTTGAGACTGATTCAACTGAAATGAATTAGAACCATGGATTTGGCATTAAAGCTTGTGTAAACCATTAATTTGCATTTTAAGGCATGGAAGGGAAAAGGAATGTCTGCAAAGATTAATGTACAACTTTTTTCTAGGCTGCGTATTATGGCTTCAATGTTGATAGAAGGATTTGGGTTTATGCTTTGGTGACCCTATAGATAGGGGTCCCAAGGAAAAGTGAAAACAAGGACTTTTTGCTGTTGTATATTGAAGGTTTATGTACAATGATCTACAGCACTTACACAACATTTCACAATAGGATTACTTACAGACCAAAATGACATGAAGTTACAGGCAAGACCAAAATATTCTGAAACTAGAACAACATTTTTTTTCTGGAACATACTGAATTCCTTGTAATCATAGGATTTCCCTTAGTTGAAGTGACTGGTGATTGCTGATATTGCTGTTGGAGACCTGGGGTGCAGTTCTTGACATATTTAGTTTTGTACAACCTGCAGATATTGTTTTATGATGAAGTAATATCCTCATAGTGATAGGTAACCTGATGAACTGAAAGTCATTTATCCATTTTTCAAATAAATCACACCCATAACATGTTAAAGCTTCGATAGCACTTATTCTGAGACCCTGTCTGGCCTTTACATGAATGGGACAGATCCTCTGTCTCTTGAAATTTCTCAACACTACGTACATTTTTTTAGTATAAAGTATAAAACAGTACTAAAGTCAATAAGACTGAACTGTAATTCTTTTTAATAGTAAGTGCCCATTAGAGATATTTGCAGTCACTACTTCCCCTTCCCGAGTTTGCAGGGGAGGAGATGGAAAGTCATATTTCTTTCCATCCAAGTATGATAGACGGAGGCACAAAAGGCCAGCCTAACCGTCAAATCACTTGGGGACTGAAGTTACTAAGAATCCGCCTCCATTCCAAATCAAAGGGGTGAATCCATCTTCTTGCAGGCCAACACTTAGCTAGATCTCTTCCACAAACGAGAGGAGAAAGGGCAAGCAAAGAAAAGGTAATGGACATCTTCCTGATGCAGGAGCAAACTGGTTCAATTAAGCCAGGATCAAGTCCAAACCAACTGGGTTGGTCCAATCCAGAATTTAGGATTTCTTTCATGATGTCATTGAGTTTTATTTATTTTTTATTTATTTGCAATAGCTAATAAGAGATAGAAATCGTAGGTACTAGTTTTTGTTATATATGGACTCTGTTTTGAGTTTTATAGTTCAACAAGGAGTTTAGTTTTACTTCTTTAAATACTCTATTTTAATCGTAGGAATGGTAGACTTAAAATAATTGAATGAATAGAATTTTTGAAGTTTTCACATGCTGTTAAGCGACTGATCTTCGGTCTCCTCCCCTCTTCTCCTCTGGTAAGCCTTCCCTCTTTTCTTGCCCCTATTAATGCTTCTTGCTTTTTCTGTTTTTTCCATTTTTCTTCTTCCCTTTTCCTATTTCTCTTTGCTGCTATCTGCTCTGTTCTGGTTGAGAACATTAGCCCCAGAAATTGAACCTGATCTCTCTCAGGTCTCCTCCTCTTAGTATCAGATTACCTACATCAGGGTGACCCAAGTCCTCAAGCCTCATACCCTAAGTCCTTTCCTGTTGGGAGTCATAAACTACGACAGAACTGAACCTGTTTACCGCCCAGTTCTGTTTCAGATTATTTTCATTGCTTTTATGCTTGATTATTGGACATGGTATTAGTTAGATTCAAGAAGGATATCAGTTATGAAATATCTCCTGGAACTTCAGCCTGTTTGAATCAGTTTTGGAGACGATTCCTCATCTTGTAGCAGACCAGGTTATCGCTGGGTTTTCCTCTCTTCTATCTTGAGTTGGAGAAGAAGGCACTGTAGCTATTTACATATCAATCCCTGGTTCTGAAATTATGTAAAAGACCTCTTTCTGTTTATTCCTGTTCCCGTTTTATTTTTCTGGAATCACCTTCACTTAAAGTTTCACTCCCAGCTATGTCCCGAGATCCTGTTTGCCCGACTCCACAGAGATTAAACAGTTCTGATTATTTACAGAATTGCCTTTCTCTTGAGATATTTACAATTTTGCCACTACAGCTTCAAATCGAATTCTTTGTTGATTCCGTGGGCCCATAGTGGGACCCAACAGGGTTATCCCAACTCGGTCCCGTATCACTTCCAACATAGGCAGCATCTAGAGTTGCAGCCATCTTCATCATAATGTCATTATATCATCCCGATAAAAAGTTGCATGAATATGAGTGATATACTCATGATCGACCGTAATTCCACTTGTTTGATGAACAGTCTGGCCCACTATTTGGATGAAAAATGCAGCAATCATGAGAAATGATATTGCCTGTTTAAACAAACTTTTGCCTTCCATATGACCATCTCAGCCAGATACATATTGTTTGATCAGTTAAATACACAGCTCAATGTGCAAGGCCTTGCCCTAGTCATTTCTTCAGTACCTTTTGAAACCTCTTTTTTGAACTTCCTCCTTGTCATTTTCTGCCTTGCCCTACTCATTGAACTTCCTCATGGTGTTGCCTTAGCAATAAGTTGCTTCCCGAGGCTTGATGGAGCTGGTTCCTTTCTATTCAAGGCAAATTGTTGCTTCAAAAAAAAAAAAGTAGAAGAATTAGAAGAAGACGAGGTAGAGTCTAATATGCCTCTCCAACTTGTCAGGTCATGATCTTGGCTCTCTTAATAATACAAAACCTTATTCATATCAACTTGTTATAAATTTCAAGCATTATTTATTTATTCCCATTTCCTACATTTGTATATTTTCATGTACCTGGAAAATATGGCCAACACATATCATTTATGGATTTCCCCTTGTTTTCTCTAATTTGGAATATGTCACTCAATGCTGCTGCCGTTGATCTTCGGTGAACATGATTGAATCATGTCAGTAAGGTGTACCTCATCTTTGTCGCTTATTGGTGCTGCTGCCAAGTTCTAGATGCATCCATTCCTAATTCCTCCTTTCTTATTTAGCCGCAATCTATCTCAAAACATTCTTTCTCTCGGCTATGCAGCTCATCTTATGCATGTGATTTTTCCTTGATTTATCCTCAGTTTTTATCTAATAAAGTATGAATTCTTGATTTGTTTTAGCACATCCGTCCTTCCAAAATTGGTAATATCCTCTTCAATCTCTCGTTGTGGATGATCAAACCCAGGATTGTAAGATTTGTGTAAAATTTAACACCTGGATCACCAATGTATACTGACCATGTAATGCTAAAACATCAACCTGCAGTCCAGCACACACGTATAAAATAAGGGGGGGGGGGGGGCAAGGAAGATTTACAAGTGAAAAATTGATGATCTGCTTCTGTCATTTTCTGGTAACAAATATTAGAAAAGTTGTAATATGAATATATGTAATGGTATTCTGTAACAAATTGTAATCGTCGGTGGACATGCCAAATCCTACTGAACTTTAATGATCTGTGTATGTGAATGTAAGAAATGCTTGGGTCTATATAATCAGTTCCCATTCGCTTATATTTTTTGCTAATCTGAGAAGTTTGTTATGTTGCATCCAAACTCTTAGGGAGAAGCCTCATCTCTGAATGTTCAAGCCTTAGTGGCCATCATTTTAATCATTTTATTGACTTGTGTGCGTGCATGCATAAAAAAAGAAATAGAGAGGGATTTGCAATGTTAAGATATTCGTTGGTGCAGGGATAATGCTGAGCGTCTAGCTGCAAAGTTCAAGAAGGTTTCTGTAGCAGACGTAATTAAGAGCATGGAGGTCTCTGTTCTGCCATTTGCTGTTCAAGAGGGCCAAATTTCTAGCATTTATAAGCTGAAGTTGAAGCTATACTCACCTGATATTTTTCCTCCTTATATGGATATTACAAGGAAAGACTGCAGAAAAACCATTGTAAATAAGTTTCTCCGGGAATTGGAGGATGCCATTCAAAATCATGTGGAGATGCTATCTAGGATCAGTGGCATAAAAAACATTATGCAGAGTGCACAATCAACTTCTGCAAAGGAAGCAAGTGAGCATAATCTGGGCAGTAAATTTCAAGAAGGGGAAGAGAACAATGGTGGTGGTGGTGGTGAAGCCAATGATGATGAAGATGATGATGGTGGTGGTGATGAGGATCTAGATGTTGATGAACAGAAAAGAAAATGGCAAGCTACAGATGAGATGGATTACGAGGATGATATGGAAAATGATATCTCAGATATGAATGAACTTGATGAAGGGGATCCATCTGCTGGCTCTGAAAGTGAAATCGATCAAGTCGAACCTGAAGAAGTGAATACTACAGTCGGTGAAGTCCAGGTATTTGATGCTGATGATGAAACCCCATCAAAAGATGGATCTGTCTCCAAGTCAAAATCAAGTGCGAAAAAGGAAGAATTAGCAACTGAAGAAAAGGATGCTAGTTCTAAACAAAGAAAGAAAGAAACTGACAGAGCATTCCATGTGGAAGCTAAGGGATCGGATGTTGAGTTCCATTTTAGATTTACCAATGAACCTCATATTCTGTTGGCCCAGGTATTTCTCCAACTTGTGCCTCAACGACATAATAAGTGGTTTAACTCAGAATAGCTTTCTTCATCGCATTCAAAAGCAAGAATCTATTCAAAACTCAGCATTTAGTTCTGTTCTTCTTTAGAAGCTGATTTCTGTTGTTGGTTAATATTGCATGGGAAAGAACTATTGCAGGTTTTCAGAACCCCCAATTAAAATCGTTCCCTAATTTGTTTCATATTTGCTATTATTCACTCTGATTTTATCTGACATTAGTTGCAAAATTTGAATCTGGGATTCATGCTATATTGTAAACGTTGCCCATCTTGGAACAAATTTCTAAACATATTTTCATAATTCCTTGTGTTTGAGAACTTCCTCTCTTGCTGATTGAATTAAATTAGTCCCTATGCACAAAGTTTTAATGTAGAAATCAAGGTTTTGATTACTTGACCATTCTTTTTCGATTTGAAATACTAGGTCTAGTAATTGTTTATAGTTTATTATTTTTTTACCACTATTAGGCCTTGTAATTTTTTATTACCTGTTGATATATGGTGGGCAAGATAAATTAATTCTACAAGTGGGTTGGGACTTTTCACAAACATTGGGGTGCTTTTGTATTAGGAATTACGTTATCATCATTGTGTTAATGGGGAATTATGAGGAAATTGGATAAAATTTTGTTAGGATTTAACCTAGATTTTGGTTGACAATATGCATTTAGAGGTTCAGTATGACAGATCTGTGTTTTAAAGGCCAGGGTGGAATTCATTTCCAGGAGTCAAGGTGTTGTTTTAGAAAAGTGGTGTCTCCATGGCCCCTCCTAAATTTTCCAAATTTGTCATATACGTAGCCCCAGTCTCCGTTGTACATAATTTTAAATTCCAAAAAATCTATTGTTTTCTTTTATTATTATGGTTTGAGTCTCAACCTTCATGTTTGATTGGTCTTTGGCTCTATCTCAACAGTAACAACAAAGCCTACTCCCAATTAAATGAAGTTGGCTACATGGATCATTTGCCCTCCAATCAGCTCTGTTCGAGTTCATACAAGGCCTAAGCTATGTATGTCTTTCCTCACCACCTCACCTATAGTCATTTTAGGTCTGCTCTTAGCTCTTTTTGTAACTTCAATCTAAATCAAATCACTCCATACTGGAGCCAAAGTTTAAAATCTCGGATCTCAGGGTCGTCTCAGCCCCTGGGAAAACCAAGATCTCGGCGAGATCTGCATAAAACGAGACCTCAAAATAGGCTATCTCGGTGGCCAAATGCCATTTTTAAGGATTGATACTTCAGAAAAACATTATTTTAGCATACATAAATACATTTAGAGCATAAAATTGTCAAAATAATCAAACGGTTGTTTGGGTTTACACCCATGTTTTGGCAGTAAACGCTAATGCCTATTGTAAACTTAGGCTAATATTGGCTATTTGTACTCAATAATTATCTAATATAATTATTCAAAAATGGCAACTAAGACAATAAAATAATGCATTAGGCAAATAATCTTACCTTTAACTGTTGACACGGAGCTCCCACAACAATCTCCGCACTCCAAAGCACCACCGGTAGCAATTTTATATTAAAAAGTAACAAAGAACTGGAAGATTTCAAGTTTTTTGAGCAAAGTAAGAACAAAGGAGGAAGATACCTGAGAACAGGGAAATGCCCCTTTTATAACTAATACAAAAAGGCAAAAAGCAATTTCTCGCTGAGACTTGGCGAGAATTTGCCGAAAAATCAATTTTTCTTGAGATCTCAGGCGAGATCTTGCAGCCGATAACAAAACTTGTTGTCTCCTAAGATCTTGTCTCGGCCTTCACCGAGAAGACCAAGAAAGTCGAGATCTCGGCGAGATTTTGAACTATGATGGGAGCATGTAACAGCCTCAATTGAACATGGCCATGTCATCTCAAACGACTTTCTCATAACTTATCATGTATCGGTGCTACTCTCAAATCAGCTTTAATACGATCATTCCTTATCTTGTCTTTCCTAGTTTTCCCACACATCCATCTCAACTACATTGAGTTTATCTATGTGATGTTTCTGTACTACCCAACATTCCCCATCAAACATTATAGCCGGTCAAATGACTGTTGTATAAAATTGTCCTTTTAAGTTTTAAAGGATTACGACAATCATACAACACTCCAAACACACATATCCACTTTATCCAACCTATTGTAATTATCTGTAAAACATCATCCTCTATATCACCTTCTTTATTTATGGTTGAGCCTAGATACCTAAAATAATTACTTGTATCTCCCCTCATCAATATTCACCACCTCATTATCCATCCTTGTGTGACTAAAGTTACTTACCATATATTCTGTCTTTGTTCTACTTCTACTTATCTTAAAACATTGTGATTCCAAGGTTAATCTCCATAACTCCAATTTGGCGTAATTCTTGTTTTGTCTCATCCACCAAAATAATATCATCAGCAAAAAACATACACCAAGGACCTCATCTTGAATGTCTCTGGTTAAATCATCCATGATAAGCGGAAACAAATATGTAAAACATATTGTTAATGCAGATGCTAGGACTGAAAAGACCAAACTCTGCAGGTGAGAGAAGAAGAGAGAGGAACTACCAGAATTCTAACTCTTTTAGACTAAGAATAAGAAATAGAAACTTCAGAAAACTTAGAATCAATATGAGAATCAGATATAAACAGATATAAACTTCTGGGCTATGAAACCAGTATTGAATGTCACACTAAACTAATATTGAATGTCACACTAAAACTAAAATATGATCAGAGAAATTTAGAGGAAAGTCTAACCTGGAAAGGCAGAATTAAAGAGATGCAAAGAAAATGCACAATGTCCCAAAATAAAGAACTGATGGGCTAATTTTCAGATTGAGTATTCTCCCTTAAATGGACAGATTCCACCTGCAAAGTTTTAGCCCAGTTGGCCAAGTGGATCATGATTGTGATCGCTCTTGCTTGGATTTCAAGCTAATCTGGTGAAATTTCATTATTTTTTTGTCATATTCAATCCAATATTTTGATCAAACTGTGAAGGAATATGTGATTGATCAGATAAGGATATAGAGGGAATCAGTGTAACTCAATGAGCACCACAAAGCCCCAAAATGGAGACATCACAAGCCGCAGTAAGAGAGTATCAAGCTAACCTTGTGTGAGAGACACAGATGGAGAAATATCAGAGGTTGAATTACCAGAAATGAATCACCATCCAAACCTGGGACGAATAGATTGCCACACATGCTTACACAGCCACCCAGTGATAGGCATCAGCAACCACACTCATAATTCTATTCATTTAAACAGAAAACCGTGTATTGGATTGCTGGACCAGACCCTTTTTCTATACTGGAGAAACCTCTTCTAAATTCTTATCCATGACATACTTGTGTCCTTGACAACTATGTACATGAGATTGTGGGTCCCCGAATATATGTACATAGACGGGATCCTGATGCAGGCTGAGATCCGCTGGATTGGAATCTCTAGAGGATTCTATTTTAATTGGGATATATTTGTAATCTTTTTAATTTGAAAATTTTAATTAGATTCGACTGTAAGTCTTAGAGTTTTGTTAGGTTTCTTATTGTTACTCACGTCCCTTTTATTGTTTTTATTTATTTATTTTAGATGTGGGTCCCTTATCCCTTAGATGTAGGTGAGTATTAGTATTTGAGTTGATTTCTAATTAGTAGTTTAATTAGAACTCTTATATTAAAGTCATATTTGAGTTCTAATTGTGTTTTTAAAGTTCCAGTCCAATTAGAATTGTAAGTTTATTTAAAGACATTATTATTAATGAAATTAGTAGTTATGATTATTGAGAAGAAAGAAAAGAAGAGGCTCTCGGCTCTCTCCCTCCCTACTGTATCCCTCTGATCTCTCTCTTTGAGTTTCCTTTCTCCCTTGCTGTTTCGATAGCTTCTTTCTCCTCTCTATATCTTTCTCTTTCTTAGTTTTCCCTCCCTATACCATAAGGTATATTCCCATATCTCTTTTGTTTTAGTTCTTTATTTTGACTCCCTACAATTATCCCACCATCTCATTAATTATCCCTTAAAATCATCTCACGTTACTATTTTGGTTCTCATCCCTTTTCCTCCCTTACCTGATAATGGTGTTTTCAATATTCTCCATTGATATTCCCTTTCATCCCTTTAAGTGAGATTCAGTCTCCATTAATTGGTATCAGAGCCTAGGTTGAGTATAGGTTAGGGAAATGGCAAATTTTGAATGTTGGGAGGATATTTTAAAGATTCATCTGTGTCAACAACAAGTAACCTTAAATCTTTTTCTTCAAACTAGTTTTGAGGGTTTACAACAAATACAAAGTAGAGTGGCTAGGTTGGAGCAATGTATGGGTATTCCACTCATAGCAGAAGGATCTACTGTTGCATCAAAAGAGGATCTAACCCCTCCACCTGATATGGAAGCATCAGTATGTGAAACCAATGTCAATGTCGAGGCGTTTCCAGTAACTCTTGACGACAAAGCAGAATTCTCTAATGTTCCTATGGTAGATGGCTATAGTGAAGAGGTCATAAGCGAGGTTGTGATTGTGGTACAGGTTGAGGTTATGGCTCGAGGAGACAAACTGCAACAAGCATTCAAGAAGGACGTTTCCAGTGCATTTGATTTTGTTCATGATGATGCGATCACAGAATATGTAATCTCATCGTCATTCTTTGACGAATGGATCCCTCGACTTGCAGATTACATCCCCACCATTCGTGTATTATCGGAGTTTTGTTACCGTCTGCCACTGAATGTTTCTTTCACAAGAGTATTTCATCGTCTCTACAAAATTCGATGACGAATTTTTTTAAGTGGGCGAGAATTGATGCAGGCTGAGATCTGCTGGATTGGAATCTCTAGAGGATTCTATTTTAATTGGGATATATTTGTAATCTTTTTAATTTGAAAATTTTAATTAGATTTGACTGTAAGTCTTTTTTGTTAGGTTTCTTATTGTTACTCACGTCCCTTTTATTGTTTTTATTTATTTATTTTAGATGTGGGTCCCTTATTCATTAGATGTAGGTGAGTATTAGTATTTGAGTTGATTTCTAATTAGTAGTTGAGTTTAATTAGAGCTCTTATATTAAAGTCATATTTGAGTTCTAATTGTGTTTTTAGAATTTCAGTCCAATTAGGATTGTAAGTTTATTTAAAGACATTATTATTAATGAAATTAGTAGTTGATGATTATTGAGAAGAAAGAAAAGAAGAGGCTTTCGGCTCTTTCCCTCCCTACGGTATCCCTCTGATCTCTCTCTTTGAGTTTCCTTTCTCCCTTGCTGTTTCGATAGCTTCTTTCTCATCTCTATATCTTTCTCTTTCTTGGTTTTCCCTCCTTATACCATAAGGTATATTCCTATATCTCTTTTGTTTTAATTCTTTATTTTGACTCCCTACAATTATCCTACCATCCCATTAATTATCCCTAAAATCATCCTTCGTTACTATTTTGGTTCTCATCCATTTTCCTCCCTTACCTGATAATGGTGTTTTCAATATTTTCCATTGATATTCCCTTTCATCCCTTTAAGTGATATTCAGTCTCCATTAGATCCATTACAGATTTAGATACCTATCATGTGTGAGGATGTCCTATTAGCAATCTCATAACATTTACGATCCCCCAAGGCAAAATTCCTGGTGCAGGCTTGCAGCCTGTGTATGGATTGCTAATAAGACATCCTCACAAATGATATATATATATATATATATATATATATAGCCCTATCCTTATCCTTTTTCCTTTTTTTTTTTTCTTTTAATACCCACACTACTCTATACCTTTAAGTCTAATCCCTATTACTTCCCAGGTCTTATTGCTTACCCACAAAGCCATACACCATTGATGGAAATTACAGAATTGCCACTGTTATTGTTGTTTAAGCATCCTATTGCTTGGGTGAACCAGTTAGGGTTTTTCCGACCCCAGGTCCGCGTCAGTCTATAAGGAACACATTCAATTTTTTATCATATATTTAAGGTGAATGAGCTCCAGATACTATGAAACTTTGGCTCATGATGAAAAGAAATACATCTCGTTATATATTAGTTTATATGAACTAAATTGCTCACTCACTGTGCTCTCACATTAATGTCATCAGTAAATTAAAGCAGCAAAACTCAATCACTGCACTCTCACATTAATGCTATCAGGGAATTTTAATGGGCTCTAATGTTATTAACATAGTCTATCAATTGTAAATCAGTGGATTTGGACAGAAAGAATTGATGTCTGCACCGAATATGGACACTTCAACACTGCTAATCCTGAAATGGCATATGGAGTATTCCTGTTACATTGGTTATCATATACTTTCGAATATGTGAAAATGCATTTTCCCTTTGTCTTGCTCATCTTAAATTGTTAAATTTTATTTTGTCAAAAGAAAGAGGGGAAGCACCATTTTCATATATAATGCAAGGACACCCTATCAAAGCATACGCCTACAGGTACTTAAGAAACTAAGGGTATTTTGAGTTTACCGCTCCCTTGATTGTCATTGGTAACTGGGCATAGATCATTGTGTAGCTGGCTTATTGACAATATAACAATCCTGTGGTGAAAGTTTTGAACTCCCTTTTCGCATGGTTCGGGACTCCTTGTTCAGTCTCAGAGGTTCCCCAACTACCGAGTAAGCCTACAGAATGTAGAGCAGCAGAGATAAAACTATCACTATTTGCTTCTTTTTTTTTTTTTTGGTTGATGAGGCCCACTATTTGCTTTATTAGTGAGAAAGCAGAGTATATTTACTTGTTAGTGTAATGATTTTGCAGATTGCCCAGAGGACTGCCAAGAATGTCTACATCAAGAGATCTGGGAAAATAGATCGGTGTTCAGTGATTAGCCACAATGGAGATACTGAAACTCTGGCCCTGCAGACTGCTGGAGTGGATTTCCATGCATTTTGGAAGATGCAGGATGATCTTGATATCAGTAATATAGTTTCCAATGACATATATACTGTGCTGAAGACATATGGAGTAGAAGCAGCCAGGCAAACCATCATAAATGAGGTGAAAGGTGTATTTGGGTCCTATGGAATATCTGTCAATATCCGACACCTTACCCTCATTGCTGATTTCATGACCCGTTCTGGTGGTTACTGCCCAATGAGCAGATACGGCATATCTGACTCTGTATCTCCCCTTAGCAAGATGACATTCGAGACGGCTTCAAAGTTCATTGTTGAAGCTGCTTATCATGGGGAGACTGACAACTTGGAGGCTCCATCTGCAAGAATCTGCCTTGGGCTGCCAGTGAAGATGGGCACTGGCAGTTTTGACTTGATGCAGAAACTTGAAGTGTAGTGATGACAGCAGTTCAGGTTTTGGGGCAGATCTCTCCTCTTCAGTTGCTAACTATGTCCCAAAACCATGTTCAACAACACCATGAACTCGTGGAAGCCATCCACCAATTTGACAATATAACCAGGTTCCGGAAGCCTTTGGAATTCCAGTTTGCCTCAATGAAGGCAAGTCTCGTGATCCATATTCAATGGTTGTGTGGATGCATATTTTTGCTGTCATTTTCCTGGCTGTTTTGACTTGAAGCCAAAACTCGAAGTGTAGCGATGACAGCCGTTCAGGCCTGGGGGCAGGTTTCTCCTCTCTCAGATTATGCAAACTATGTCTCAAAACGAAGTCGAACACCACCATGAACTTGTGGAAACCATTTACCTCTTTGACAATATAACCAAGCTCTTGAAGCCTTAGGAGTTCCAGTTGGCCTCAATGAAGGCAGGTCTTGTGACCTATATTCCAGGGTTGTGTACATATTTTTTTAGTCATTTGCCTATTTGTTTGTTGCTTTCTAACCATGAGCTCCTGAATAGGGCATCAAGTTTGATTTTCAATTGCCGGATTCTAATTTAAAGTTGTCTTTTATTCCATTTATCCCCTTGAAACTATTGTTTTTGTTCTCCTTTCCTTTCCTTTTACTTCTGCTTCTCTCCCTTGTGGGGAAAGGGCTTAGGAAAATCAGCCCGGTATTATAATTGGTTCAATTTGGGGACCGAAGTTCATAATTTATCAAACTTGTCCTACCAAGTCGACAATTTACCTTGGATCACATTTTCACGTTCTAATTCGCACACCCCTTCTCTCGTGCAAAGGGTTCTCTGAACAGTATAGCGGGAGTTATGCCAGCACTTTACTCTCTCCTTTCCCCCTTACTAGTCATCGGTTGTCCCTCCTTTCAGGATTTTAGGGCACGAATTGCCGAGTACTTGAACACTGACCTTTGCTACTGCTGGGTGTAGGTAGAGAACCCTTACCCTAATCCTATTATTCATTTTTGAATGGATAAATTACACTTGAGGTATCCAATGTTTTAAGAAAAAGACATTGGTACCTTAAAGTGTAATCCAGCCTCTCCTAAGTTTACCAAGATTAAGAAAGGTCTCACAAATATAAGAATTATGCCCACCTATTCTCCTCCTCAAGAATATAAGATCGTTGATTTGCATTGTGAAGTAAAATGTCCGCTGTTAAACCACTCGGGGAACATCCCTGGACCTTGAAGTGAACATCCAAACAAATTCCCATATCTTCTGCTTCTCAGAAGTGCAATGAATCAGTATGGACGAATGTTCTAAATTCAGGTGCCGAACAGGTATATTGGCCATGTTCAAAATGGATGGGATCGATGTACAGTCAGTACATATCCAATGGGAGGACAAAAAGGAGGGAACTGAGTCCCAGGCACAAAAGTGCCTATGGTCACAAGCAGAAGCCAGAGCATCGGCCACAAATTTTCCTTTTTTATATGCATCTTTGAACTGAACAAAAGAGAGATTAGATGCAAGAGCAAGAAGCAAGACAATCCGAGACGACTGTTGCTATCAGGTTATTACTGAAAAGGAATCGCCGGCCAATATGAGGTTGCAGAGGCAAAGCAAATGTGAGACAGAGAATATCAAATGCAATTTCGGTCGGCCACCAAAAAAAAATAATTTCTGAATGCCAAGATTTTGTAGCAAACAGATGGTTTAGATTAAAAAAAACTGTAAAATTGAATGACTTTTCTGTGTTTTATATCACATTCCATTGTTAAATTACTTGGATAATTTCCCTAAAATTGTTATTCTATTTCAATCAATGAATCTATTTCATACTTCTATTACAGATTCACATATATGCCCATCAACCCTGAGTCCAAATCCTCTCCTCCCCGGCTCCTTGGCTCCCATCCCATTCAATCGTTGGAGTTGTGAGTCAGCTTGAACTCCAATGGACTCCAATGGTTGAATAAAGTGGGAGCCGGGGAGAGGATTTAGATACCATCAACCCCTTCGATTTTTGCTACTGAAAATTGGTTAAACGAAAATTTGGGTGGGTAATGTAGTAAACTAAAACCTCTGTTCGATAATCGTGTAATTTTTTCCATTAAAAAAATATGAAAAATCAATTGTTATTAATGGATGTGAGCTTCCTTGCTTGACAAGTTAGGGTGGGGTTTTTCAGATAGGAAGAGGAGAAAGGTGTGTAATATCAAATTTGCCCCATCTTAGTCGACAAAGGACTCGATGCATGACTGTATATGTACATGGCCAGTGTATGAAAACTTTTTTTTTGAAGTTGTTTTATACTTTTATACTTTTGCTCCTTTTCTCAATTGTACAATACCAAAAAAAAAAAAAAAAAGCATATTTAGGGTTGACTGAGGATAGGAATCCAAACATGTGATGGGATTGGATGGGATGGGAGAAGTTAACAACACCATTACTATGATTAACGATTCATGCAAGTACCAAATATGCCCCCATTAAAGTCAAACAAAACATCCAGAATATAATTCCTTAATACCTTGCTTTATACCATCCTTAAGCTTGATTTCCGAATGAAAGGCATATGAACAAAATTTTCAAGTAAAAAACTTACCTTCTCTACTCCGAGTTTTCTTTTTACATGGGTTTTTATTTATAAATAAACAGAGCCTAAATGTTTTTCCAAACTATATTGGAGACCACAAAGCAGAGGATTGTTCAGAAATCCCACAACTCACCAAAACCATACATCAAGCAGAATTGCACAGACGTACACAAAAAAAGAATCAATAATCAATTAATCATGCAATGTAGGAAAAAAATCAAAGTCAAGCACCTATGCACAAAGGACAGGCCCTATTCATGAATTTCCACAGTTCTTCCCAAAAATTGGTTGCAGAATGACTGGAAAGTAAGCTTCATAAAAGGTCAGCACTTGGGAAGATACAATGCAGAGGAAACATGAGTTGTTGCTAATTTATTGTGTAACGAAAGCAATGAACCAGCTCAGGGCTTTAGGAGGACCGGAAAGTAAACAGAGGATAAATTATATCCTCAAACTTCATGAAGAGTCAGTCCTGCTGAAGATACAATGCTTATAAAACATGAATTAGAGTTGTCAATATAAATTCTATCAACTTTTGCTTTTTGGATAGGTAGATTAAAGCAAAAGTTTCTTCATAAACATACTAACGTGTATAAACCCTAAAATGTACTAACAGAAAAAGTAACTTTCAATGTGCCCACATTTGTTGCTAACGTATTTGATCATGAAAGCAATGAAACAGCACAGGATTGTGCAGTTCTCTAGCATTCACAATGGTTTTTTATGTAACCACAGAACAAACTAATAATACCTCACTAAGCTTATCCCACCTATTTAAGTTAGCTACATGAATCCTGCTCTGCAACTCCACTCTATTCAAGGCCAAAAAGTTTTTAAGGAAATGAAAAAGAGAACGTATGTAACTAAAACATTTTTTATCATCAATAGAATATCCAAATCCCATTTTTGCTTTTCCGAGGGTAACATGATGAGCAAAAGAAATTTTCAAAACCTCAAATATATAATTTCAAGAACTGGATCCCTTCTACATTGGGATACAGAAACATTTAAATATAAATATATATACCAATTCAACCCTAAATATACAAGATAATGCCGGAGAAAAAAAGATTCGTACATTGGTCTCTAGTAAATTCCAAAGACAATGAAGTACTTTGAGCGTTAGTTCATTTTTAAGCTTTGCAATGCTCATGGGTTAGCAGCATTTTGTGCATATGATTCCAAAAGCAAAATTGACTCCTCATGCGAAGAAGCTACTAAACATTTCCCAATTCGATTAGATCTCTTCCTTGCATACCATCAATCCCAAGAGGAAAGGGGTTTAGATATGCTTCTGACTGCTTCAAGTCAATCTCCAATTCCTTCCACTTCACTTGCAAAGTCATCTGCTGATTCTCTAATCTCATCCTCTCATTATCCAACTTCAATCTCTCCAACTCCCCATCTTTCTTGCTGCAAAATCTCTTCCATTTAAAACGACGTTTCTCCAGTTCAAACGCTTGAACCTGAAAACTAACTCTTCGCTCTTGGAGCAGTAGCATGCGGTTCTTAATCCATTCACGTTGCTCCCAAGGTGTTTTACTGGCATCTTGGAGCATCCCAGCCATTTCAGCCTCAAAACTATCATGACCACCAGATTGTGGCCAGAAATTTCCACCCCGTTCATTCATCTTCTTCCTCTTGCAAAACTCTCCAACCTTCTCCGCATCTTCACCAACATTATTGTCATCTTCATTATCCACATCATCATCATCATCTTCATTTTCCTCTTCCTCCTCGAAGGCATTACCGTCTTTCGAACACCTCATAGTAGGAATGGAATAACCTTGTAGACCAAGGTCATGAGAATTGGGTATCCTCTGCCCATTGTGGTGAGCACACATTTCCTTATAAAACAGCTGCTTCGAGCTTAAGATTTTCCTTACAACATCTTTCATCTTTGGTGAGATATGAGTCATGGAATCTAAGAGCACAGGGTTCTCTACCACTCTACAAGTGGTCCCCCTCCCAAGGATCTCATTCAACCGCTTGTATCTCTTATTAAGGTCATTAAATTTATCCTCACATTGCTGAGGGGAAACAAAACAACCCTTCTCCATCATTATATTGGATACAGTTTTCCACTTACCCTTCTTTTGCAATACTCCTGATTTTCTCTTCAGCCCATCCACACCATCCGAGAAACCATCATCCCCAACTAAAGATACAACTGTTACTAAAAGCCTAACTATGTCATCTGTCCACTTCATCCGTTGCCACAGAGAGCCCTTTTTGCCCTTTGCTCCATTAAAGTGCTCATTGCCATCTTCAGTGTGACTAGGTTCATCTTCTGAACTAGTGTTGCTATTAGGATTCATATAAATAGAAACATTGGCAGTTTTAGTAGTCCCCTTCACTTTTCCATAATTCGTGGACCTACCCATTGTGCCAGTGCCCTTAGGTTCCATCAACCCGGAGGAGTGATCACTCTGATCAACCTGAATATGATGCTGATGCGAAAGATTAACTTGTGATAAATAACTCTGTCGGTGTCTATGAATTGAGGGTTCAAGCTCCAGAATCCCAGTTGAGCCCGACAGAAATCCACCATTCATAACTAAATTATTCATTACTCCAACAGGAAGTTCCAACCACAAGAACAAAAATTGGGTACCTCAGAAGCACCAAAATGTCACTGCAAGACAATCATCACTAAATTCCTTGCATTTGGTATCCCACAACAGCCCAAATCTCCAAAGCATGCAAATACCCAAACCAAGCACCCGTTTCCCAACTGAATGAGGAAAAACCCTGACAACACCAAAATCTTCCCGCCGTAATTTTCGAACCCGACTTTGAAACAGAAACCAAAGCAAGCTCCAAGCTTCCTTCGCGGACTTCAAAACCGTAGAGAAATTCCAACACCCAATAACCCAAATACTCAGCTTAATTCAACAGATTCTCTTGGAACCAAGTTGATATTCTCGAAACCCAGCAACTTCATTCCGTCTGAGTTCAAAACAATAGTTCATGCATTAACTCGATTAAAATAAACAGAAATCATACAAAATGGTCTCTTATAAGGAAACATAGATTGGAGGAATAAACGAACTCCTTAACGAATCAATAAACGAAAACAAACTCAAAAGACAAAAAGTTCTACGAATGGAAAATCAACAATGAAAACGAGAGAAGATAGAATTGATTCACAACTAACCTGAAATACGATCGTTAATGGCGATTTTCTGTGAGAGAGAGAGAGAGAGAGAGAGAGAGAGCCGGGGGGGGGGGTGGGGGTGTGTTCAGTTTTGTATGCGAGACGGAGCGTACCTGAAACTAGCAGGGCCCGAACCTTACTCCCTTAACCACGCGACCTGTCACGCGCTATCTTATCCGTTTTCCCTCCCTGGATTCAACCCAAGGCCCCGTTTGTTTGTCGCTACGACAAAGATACAACCAAGGTTCTAAATCCGGATCCATATCTTCTACTCCCAGAGGTTCGGGAGGAGGGTGACGTTCTCGTTGGATGTCCGACACGTGGGGTTCAATGATGTCAGCTCTGTGTCGGCTCAGATGAATGATTCAGATTCACTAAAACCCCACATATCAGTCATCCAACGGGGGCATCCCCCTTCCTCCCGTATCTTTGGGAGGAGAAGATTTGAATCCTCTAAATCCAGGCCATGTCTATAATCCATCCAGACCCGATTGAGTTGGATCAGTGTATGAATCCAATAAAAAAATTGACAGCTGACCAATACTGTATATAATAATATTGAAAAAAAGATTGGATCAAGATCGATTAGATTCAAAACCGATATGAATGGATCGGTCTTGAACCCTTGTTACTAGGTTCTTTCTTATAATTTTGAGTACTTATTGGTCAGTATGCTGATGGAATGTACCTTTTTGATATGAACTAAGATATTAGTTAGCATCGATCACATGTCATCCAATACGGCCAGTATCAGTCGGATCCAATACCCATTTTGACTCGCTAACCCATTTTAGTATCAGTCAAGCAGTCAACCAGTCAAGCAGTCAACCAGTCAAGCAGTCAAGTACCCATATCGAAGAGTCCCAAAATCGATGTATGACCCATCGGATCCAAATCGTCTCCTGCGGCAGGAAGTTTCTACCGCTGATCCAAGGGAGTTAGGTTCAGTCTGGCCGCCTGCCAATACATTGGGGGGTGGGCCGACTTTCAGCCGACCCTTGGCAGATGGCAGGACCGCAAGAGAGGATTTGAATACATGACCCATCACCGAAAGCTATGAGTGTATGATGACCTCAAAAAATCTCACAATCTTTGCAAAGTAAAATAAAGTTGAATCTCTATGCAATCTTTTAGAGGCCTTTTTTTTTCCTTTTTTGGTAATCATCTTTTAGAGGCCTTTAGACTTCAGTAAAGGGTGAGAACAACAGGTCGAGTAGGAAAGATCCTCTTTCCTTGCTCTTCAACTTCAATATATAAGATAATTCCCAAACTTTTTTCTGGGAAGAATGACTCCACATGTGAGTTGATCAATCCATTAATGGGCCAACAACCAGTGGGATGGCAGCTGAAAAGGATAGATCTCACAGAGAAACAAGCATCCATGGTGGGTGCAAGTTTGGTTCTGTGGGTCCAAGTTTGGTTCTTTGACATATCCTAGGACCTAGACCGATCAAGGTTGGAAATTTCTGCCTCCGAGTTAGAGCCCATCCCTATTTTTTTCTTCTTCTTCTGGCCCAGCCCTACATAGCCTTTCCCCATCCCCATGGTCAGGGTCGATCAGGGTTAATCCAGCCCATCATTCAGGGTGGATTAGGATTGGATTTTTCCAGTACTGAGGCAGAGCTGGGCGAGGCCTAGGCTTAACTAAGGGGACTCAGGGTTGGGTTGGGGTTTTAAAAATCATAGCCCAACTCGACCCTATTGTAGCCCTACTTGATCTTGTAACACTATAAAAGAGAAAACCAAAGAAAGAGACTAAATAGAAAGGAGAGAAATCATGGATAGGAGGGAGAGATTGATTGTGATTATCTCCCCTTATCCCTCTACTATTTATAATTAATTAGGTAGCCCATGTACAACTATCGACAGTCCATATACAGCTGTCCATATACAGTCAATATATTGCTGTCCATGTACAGTCTATATACAACTATCCATGTACAACCAATGCATTACTAAGACACACCTAAGATCTAGTCATCATAAGACAAAGAAAGAAAAGATTAAAGATTGTAATCTTGACACTCCCCCTCAAGCTGGAGCATATATGTCATCGAGACCCAACTTAGAACACTGAAAAAGAACCAAAACAAGAAAGAGAGATATTTGTCTAGAATATTATTGCTGTAGCAACAGGATATCCTTCCAAAAAAAAATTACTTCTTATCTTTCACTGCTACAGAGGTACAACCTGTAATACAAGAATGAATACCAACAAAAACTGCTGAATAAGATGAGTTAGAAATACTAGGTAGCGCTGGTGGCTAAACACATTGATATCAAAAAAATATATATGAAGCTGAACAAAGAATAGCTCTTGAACAAAAGTAATGTAATAGAATCACAAAAAAAATTCAAGAACTATGCATCATTTTCAGAACTGATGAAGAACAGATTCTAACAAATACCGTGTTGATATCCCATGTTAATCGACTTCATCTTATCGAGGTTTGAGTCCAAAATTCATGGGGTAAAATTAGGGAAAGAGAAGAAGGAGAACCGAAATAGACTCTCAAACCAGCAATCAAAAACTTGCAGCAGAAGTTTATTAACCTTGCTCTGATGCCATGTAACTCTGTAAAAGAGAAAACCAAAGAAAGAGACCAATAGAAAGAAGAGAAATTGTGGAGAGGGGAAGAGATTGATTGTGATTATCTCCCCTTATCCCTCTACTATTTATAATCAATTAGGCAGCCTATGTACAATTATCGACAATCCATATACAGCTGTTCATATACAGTCAATATACTAGTGTCCATGTACAGTCCATATACAACTGTCCATGTACAGTCAATGCACTACTAAGACACACTTAAGATCTAGTCATCATAAGACAATGAAAAGAAAGATTAAAGAATGTAATCTTAACAAGTCTCATGCCTTAAACAGGCATCACAAATCATGCTTTCAACCGAAGGCCCAAAGCACATTACAAGAGTGAGTGGGCAAACGAGGAGGCTAAGTTTGATTGCAAAGGAAATTAAAGAGAAATGAAGTAAAAATTTTAAACTTTTAAAAGAAACTTTTGTAACTATTACACAGCATGATTGTATAAACTACCTAAATTTATTACCATATTTAGTAATGATACTTACTATTAGATGTAAAATTTATTTACTTCTCAAACGCAAGGGATTTGAATGAAACTGAAATATAAATTAATGACTAAATATGGAATGATTCAAAGTTAGTTATATAATCATGTGATAACATGTGTTGTAATGATTACGAAAATTTCCCTTTTCAAGTTTAAAATTTTCATTTTCCTTCCCCTTAATTTCCCTTGCAACCAATGCGATCCAAGATCATCACACTTATAAACATTCACGTATCAGTTTATATCCTTTTTTTAGTTCAAAGTGCATACTAACTCAAGAACTTTAGTTTGAGGATTACATGTGGTCTCATTTTCAGCATGAATTCAAGCTGGAAGAGCAAGAGGGACATTGTGAAAGATACTTAGCCAATTAGGCATGGTGGTGAAACCAAGGTTCTAAATCCAAGCATCACACATGGTATCAACCACGGATCGGTTTACAAATTTAAAGGGAAGTTAATACGTGGCCGATATCATATTTAATAATATTAAAATAGGATCAAATCAGGGATCGTGGATCGGTCAGGTCCAAAAACTAATACGAATCGACCAAATCAAACAATCTGATACCAACTACTTGAACAATGGGTGGAACTCATTAGCATGTTTATATGATATTACAGAAGAACCCATTGTGAATAATCAGAAATCAACTTTGACTAATTAAATAGAGGAAAAGATTCGTTATTGTGGGCAACCATAATTGCAATGCCATAACAATGCAGTACACACCTTGTGGTAAGAATCAATGTGACTGCCATCTCTGCATGCTAACTATGCATATGCTAAAGCTGTCCAAAATTAGCCAAATTACACACAATTTGAGTAATCAATTGTCTCCCGAGTATCTTGGATGTGTAAAGGCTTCTTGTAAGACTGCAGCAGGAGGGATGAGCAGACAACACTAAGTGAAGATGCTGCCATGCAAGCACCAGCAAGCCATGGAGGCAACCGGATTCCAGTGAAAGGGAACAAAATGCCAGCAGCAATCGGCATGCCAAGCACATTGTATCCTAAGGCCCATGCATAGTTGAGTCGGATGCGATTGAGTGTCTTTTTGGAGAGATCAATGGCTGTTATGACATCTTCCAAGTTGCTCTTGATGAGAACTACGTCAGCAGCTTCAATAGCAACATTAGTGCCAGCACCAATTGCCATGCCAACATCAGCTGCAACTAGGGCTGGTGAATCATTGATCCCGTCCCCCACCATTGCAACAGCTACCCCTTTCATCTGCCATTAGATTTTATTTCATAGTCAAAAAAGACATTATGAGTGTGCAATATGCAAATTCATGTCTGTTCTATAATACTAAAAACGTGTTATTCATGGACAGGCCCAAAATCAACGAGTACGAATATTAGCACTGTGCAAGATTTGAGTGTGATTTAATTAGAAAATTATACTCAGACACTGCCTGAGCTGGCATCAACCTCCTATAAATGCATACAGTCATACATGCAGTTCAGCATGAACAATGTGGATCTACATCTCTCTATCTAGGTAACATTTAGAATTTTGCAGGCAATGAGCTTGTTCAATTTCTTCAATTTTTACAAGGCCAATGATATGTTCCAAAATTGGAAACCACACCAAAAGCTTGGTTGCTCAAAACTAGAGACCAAGACAGCTGTGTGTCTTGCATATATCCTACAACACTATCCATCCCAAATTCAATAAGATAGAATCACTCGCCAGAAACACAGCAAGTCGTTATGCTAGTTAGTTGATATACTGCTTTCTGTATAATGTAACTTGCTGGCTGGTATGTTTCAACATTTTCATGTCAGACCTATACCACTTGCATCATAACTATAGTTCAAATGAAAAAACTAGCCACATTACTAGATAGATTCATTAATCATGAGGTTTATTTAGCTTAGAAGAAACCAATGTTAAAACAACTAAATTGGTCGATGCATGCAACTAAAGTGGTAATTTGTTCATTTGAGATTGTGTGGACTCAATCACAAAGTTTCTGAGCTCTTACCTGTAACTCTTTGATCATATTGGCTTTTCCGATTGGATCCGTCTCAGCAAAAACTTGGTCAATTCCAACCTCCTTTGCTATGGCTGATGCTGTAGCCCAGTTGTCACCAGTCACCATGATGCTTGAGATGTTCATAGACCGAAGGAAAGATACAACACGCTCTGCCTCTGGCTTCACAGGATCCGTCACAGCAAAAGCCCCAGCAACCTTCCCATCAATAGCAACCAGCACACAAGTGCAAGCTAGCCGTTCAGTTTCTGACACATAATCTTCAACCTCATGGCCCAGTTGAACATTATAAGACAGCATGAGTTTCCTATTCCCAACCAACACTAATTTCTCACCAACATTCCCACTCACTCCAGCTCCCAGGTGTACCTCAAAATCCCTCAATTCAGTTACATATTCAGTGTTGGACCCATACTGCTGGTGCAGTTTCTTAGCATACTTCACCACAGCCTTTGCTATAGGATGCTCACTGTTTGCCTGCCACCAAAAATTGTGAACAATATTTAGTAAAGTTAATTCTCTGTTCTGCTCATCCACAGAGCAAAGCAAGCAACCTCCACAAAATTAAAAACTACATATCAATGCCTACCTCTGCTGCAGCAGCCACAGTACAGAACTCCTGGATAGGCACATTGGAGAAACGCTTTAAGCCAACTACCATTGGCTTTCCCTCTGTCAGGGTTCCAGTCTTGTCAAAGACCACAGTTTTCACCTGCAGCTTCAAGGATAACACCTGTTAATAACTGAAGTCAAGCTAATTAGCAATTTTGGGACATTAAACTGATTTTAATTTTAATCAGCTCCGAATAATTCCGGAAAAACACATTGAATTCATTCCTTGACTTATGAGGAGAATGAAGGAGATGCTTCTAGAATGTTTATCGATCCAACATTCCACTAAAAATTCAAAAGGGGCTATAAGAGTAGAGATGCTGCATGGAGCTGAATTCTGGGCAGTAAAGAAACAACACGTCAAAAAGCCTAGGGTAATGAGATAGATGAGTTGCGAAACAAAAAATGATAAAATGATAAATGAACAAATTCAAGGTAATTGAAGAGTGGCTCCAACTGATGACACACTGAAAGAAAGTCATTAAAGATGGTTCTGACCTAACGTTCCAGTAAGGAGTGATGTGGTACAGATGGAGTTAAGAGGACAAAGTAGTTATTTGAGTGGAGTTTCCTTACCTTATGTGCATTTTCAAGCGCATTTCCACCCTTGATGAGGACACCTTGAGAAGCTCCTTTACCTGTAGCAACCATGACAGCTGTTGGGGTTGCCAGTCCCAAAGCACATGGGCAGGCAACCACCAGTACTGAAATACCAAACTGCAGTGCCAGCTCGAATCCATCCATGGCTTTTGGAATCCAACTTTTAGGGTACAGACCAGCTACTCCAAGAATGAACCAGCCCAACCACGTAAGTAATGCTGCAATAACAACCTGCAACCTCCATGATCATTGAGCAGCAGTCATAGCAGACAGTAAGGAAATTTTACATCACATCAGGAACAGATCCACCAAAGACCAAAAAAAAAAAAAAAAACAAACAAAAACAAACAAACAATACCCACCCTGAAACTAAAAGCACGAAAGGTTTATTTAGAGAGAGAGAGAGAGAGAGATCATACAGAAACCAGTCCCACAGTCCTGAATGGAATGGATAGAGTGCAAAATACCCTTTAGTCTTCAAAACTTGACTAAATATTTATATTGTTCAACAATTAAAAAAC
Organism: Protea cynaroides; assembly: GCA_028583415.1. Taxonomy (NCBI): domain Eukaryota; kingdom Viridiplantae; phylum Streptophyta; class Magnoliopsida; order Proteales; family Proteaceae; genus Protea; species Protea cynaroides. The sequence continues at coordinate 65,413,983 of CM053269.1, read as the reverse complement.
TGAAAGTATTTTTTCAGTTTTTTTACTTTCAGTTTTTTAATTGTTGAACAATATAAATATTTAATCAAGTTTTGAAAACTAAAGGGTATTCAACAATTGAACAACTGAAAGTTGAGTAATATTACTCTCCGCCATCCAGGGATCGGGGATATCACTGCATGGACTGCCTCCTCGGACGGTAGATTTACTTTCTCTTCAGCTTGGGATGCAATTAGATCTCGAAGCCCCAAGGTTGATTGGTTTGATGTGGTGTGGTTTCATGGGCATTATCCTCGGCATAGCTTCATCCTCTAGAGAGCATTGTCTAGGACTCTCCCGACGACCTTGCTTCTTCATGTCAGAGACGACCTTGCTTCTTCATGTCAGAGGTATCATCCCCAACTCATCTTGTGGTTTGTGTTGGGCAGCAGAAGAAGACATCAATCACCTCTTTTTCGAGTGCCCTTTCTCCAAGAGAGTATGAGAAAAGATTATCCATAAATGCTGGCCTTATATCTCTTGACCTTGAATGGAAATGGATCATCAAGAAATTCAAGGCGAAAACTCCATGTGACACTATAGCCAAGCTTGCATTCGGTGCAACTGTCTACCATATCTAGTTTGAGAGAAACCTTCGAAGATGGGCGGCTAAGTCTAGAAGCTTCGACCAGATTTGGGAGGCCAACAGATTTGATATTCATGGCAACGTAATGCCTTTTAGGTCCCCCTGCCCAGACACACCTAGAAATAGATTTATATTGTCATCTTGGAATTTGGGTAATCCCTGATTGTTAGGGGTTCCCCCTGCCCCCTTATTTTCCTTGTTCTTTTGCTTCTTTTGATTGGGCTTTTGGCCTAGTTTTGTAAGGAGTTTGGCTCTATCCTTTGGATGCCCAGGTTTGCTTTCTCCTTTTCGGAGTTTTGTTAATACATTCTTTTATTCACCCAAAAAAAAAAAAAAACTGAAATTACACCTTTTACTTATACTTTAAAGGCTTATTATTAAAATCAATCTCTGGTAACATTTGAAGCAGTGCCATTTATGATTGCGCACCTGGACAAGTGTGCCTCGCCTCTATATGCACATGCAATGCCCAACAAAATGGCAATAATATATGTGATATAATTAGGGTAGATATCACAAGTACATATCTATTAACATCATTTCACATGTATGCAAATTAACCCTTCTGACCAATTGCAAGCTGCCTCTCCTTCTCCCATACCTCCCTTCCCCACAGAAACAAGGAAAAAAGAAAAGGCAAGGTTTATATTGAGAAGTACTAGACATCTTGTCTAATGTCACACAGCTGACCAGCTATTTTGGTTTCACCCATAGTTATTTAATTCGGATTTGGGAATAATTAGGAAGAAGAATAGATTGCAATGATTCGTTTTGGTAATTTAAGAATTCGATCAAAAAAGTGGACTTGAAATAAAATTCGAACAGATCGGTTAAGGAATTATTCTTTTGTCTAAAAAAATTTGGACAAAAAAATCGGATGTTAATTTTTAATATTTGGAGCTCCTATTTCACAATATCAATCAATTATCACATCTGCATAATATACAAGTGACATTAAAATAATATTTAATTTATAAATAACAATATAATACATAATAGAAGAGTATGTGTTTATAAAAGTGGATTCGTTAGATTTCATTAGATTTCATTACAGTATATAATGTGGATCATTAGAATTTATTATGATGGCAATACCAATTTAATGGAGCTGATGTTCATAAAATCAAACATGTTCATAAATTCATCCAATCATCGTCATGAAATCCATCTCATTTTAATGTTCATTAATTACTTCCTCATGGTTTGTATTATGATATTATTTTTAGACTCATATTTAATCCCAATTGGAAAAGCACACGAAAGTAATGACTTGCTTTGTATTATGGTATAATTTTTATACTCATATTTAATTCCACATTATCAAACGAAATTAATGATTTGCTTTGTATTATGGTTTAAGTTTCATACTCATATTTGATCTCAGATAGGAAAAGAAAATGAAATTAATGATCTGCATTGTATTATGGCGTGATTTTTAGACTCATAATTAGTCCTAGATTGGAAAAATACAAATAGTTAAGGCATTAAGTTTTTTTCCAGAAAACTTTGTTTGAGAATGGTAGTTAAGGCGTTAAGTCCTCCAATAAGATAGTATTAATGGTTTTTTTAAGCATCCGAATTATTTGGAATAATTCGGATTCGGAAGAATTATTCGTGATATTTATCTGTAGACAAAAAATGCGAGAATTTTTCCGAATCTTTGAATATAATTTGAATTCGGGAGAATTATTCATATTATTTCGGTTCGGAAGAATAATTCGCAAATAGTTCAGAGAATTAAATAACTATTTTCACCTGATTCAGACCTGTTTTTCTGACACCAACATTTTCTTCCTTGTATCAAGTTTAATTACCTTAGACTCCATCTGTTCCAGCAAATTATATTTTTTTGGAAAGTCATCTCATGATTATAAAATTTCTTTCGTATTTCTCTGTCATTTGTCTTTTTTATGATTGTACATGACAAGCAAGCATTTTTAGACATGTTAGAGTAAAGAATCCAATCATACGGTTGGGGATGTGTTCTTCATGGGTCGCAATTGTATGATTGACCAAGATGCCATCACCTCATTCTTTTTTTTGTTGGGGTTGGGGTTGGGGTTGGGGTTGGGGTTGGGGAGGGGGGTTGTTTGCAAAAAAATGTAAGAGTTTTTTTTTTCCCCTAATTTTTTGTATTGCATTTCAGTAAAATATTTTCCATTCTTTTTATTCCCAAAGTCTCATACAGTTTTCTTTTACTTTTAAGACAATTCCTGTAAAATATTTTATTTTAAAACAAACAAAGCCTTAAGGAAAAACAGATACATGATAACTTAACAAAAAATCTGCTTAATAAGATCTGCAAAAAAGATAAAAGAAGATAGCAACTGATTCAAAAACATTTGAAAGTGACACAAAACATAGAGATGAACAAAGAACTTACAGCAGGAACAAAAAACTTTGAAATTTGGTCTGCTAGTTTCTGAACAGGTGCCCTGGCAAGCTGAGCTGCTTCCACTAGCTGAACTATTTGGGACAATGCAGTCTCGGACCCAACATGAGTAGCCTTAACAAGTACGCATCCATTCTCATTCATGGTTCCACCAATCACCTGCTCATGACATATTTGAGCAATATAATTCAATCAACTTCAGAAGGTCAAAAGACGGAAAGATAAAATACAAGAGGAACAAGATAAAACCAAATAATGAAACCTTGTCTCCTGGCCTCTTAGTGACGGGCCTCGCTTCTCCTGTGATCATACTCTCGTTCACATGACTCTGACCCCTTATAACAACCCCATCAACAGGAACTTTTGCCCCTGGAACAATCTTGATCACGTCATTCCTTTGTATCAGTTGAGTGCTTATTTCCATTTCTGATATCACATTTCCATCCCCATCCAACGTTAGAAGATAGGCTGTATCAGGTGCAAGGTCTGTCAGTTTTGCCAAAGCATCTGATGTTTTCCCTTTAGCCACAATCTCCAAATATTTTCCTAAGAGAATAAAAGAAATTAACATAGCACTAGTTTCAAAGAAATCCTGCCCTTGAAATAAATCCGAAGTCAACGCTTTTATAACATTGTATACGGAGTAGAAATAAGCAGCATTGGTGCCCAATGCAACCAGAACATCCATATTAGCTGACCCTCGTTTCAGTGCATGGTAGGAACCTAGATAAAACCTGAATCAATAACAGATAGAGCTACGTTACCACTAAGTTGCAGAATGTGTGTGCAAACAAAAGAACAAGCAGGTTATAATAAATAAAGTGTTTAAAGTCTGATTTAATACCTTCGGCCTATAATGAATTGTACAGGCGTGCAAAGAACCCACCTCAGAAGCATCCCAACAGTAAGCATGTTGTAGAGCTTGTAGTTCAACCAGTTCCCATAAGGAGGCATCATTGGAAGGACCATGGAGAATACAAATACTGGAAATGAAAATAGACAGCTCCAAAGGAACAGGTTTCTATATGCCCGAATTTCATACTGGCGCTCTGTTTCTCTTTGTCTTGGGGGAGTGTATAGGCTAGCGTTGTAGAAGTTCAGCCCATGGCCAGCTTCTTGTATGCAATGTATAAGAGACCTTGGACCAGTGAAGTTGGGGTCATAACTAATAGTCACCTTGTTACCTACTTGATCTATCTCCACATGATTTACACCTTCTACTGCCTCAAGGGAGGATTGAACAATGGAAACATCGTCTGGAGAACTGATTCCATAGAGATGTAGATGCACTTTGTTCATATCATCTCCAGAGCTGATAAGATCAGCTCCAAAACCAGCGTCCTCAATAGCTTGAATGATGTGGTCAGAATCAGTTAGGGTTGTATCAAAGTGAATCTTTGCTTCTTCAAGGGCTAAGCCCACTGTTGCTGTTTTAACTCCATCAACTGCAAGGAGGGCACGCTCAACAGACTCAGAGCAGCTGGTACATGACATTCCTTTAATTCGGAGTCGGCATACTGCTATATCTTGTTCAGGAAACTCATCAACTTGAAAGCCCATGCCTTCTATCATTTCTTTAACTGTTTTTGCCTGATGCAGAGCACCAATGTAAATGTTTCCGATCCCCGGAAGTATATAACAACAGAATGAGTGGAAAATATAGAAACTGAGCTAGTTCAGAAAATATCCCCTATGATAAATTATAGTTTAAGGGGAAAAAAAAAACAGAATAAATTGCAAGAGGTATAGGTTGATGAAGAGGCATATATACAGATAAAAAAATCTGAAAGTAAATGTTATATTATAATGGTTCCTGCATGTATATACTTGTAAGTTGTAACTCATGCTTAACTAAGTTTTTACAAAGGCGCCAAATTTAATCCACACAATAATTGCATATCATGTTCCTGAAATTTCTAAGGACCAAAATTTTTGGCTTAATAGTTCCTCATCCTTATCCAATTAATGTGTCTCAGGCAAGGTCGAATAGCAAATATTCAGGATAAATGCTCAAAAGTTAAAAAGAGAAACAACAGAAAAAAGTCAACCAATGGACTGCTAGGAAAAAGTCAACACATTTCTTGGCAATTAAGTTTAGAAAGTTGCTAAGCCTCGTCCGAATTACTAGGGATTGGTACAAAAATCCTGTTCCTCGTTCTATGTCAGACAAGTTTCAAATAGCAAGTTTCACCATCAATGTTGAGAAGTTTGGCTAAAAGGTAAACAATTGTACAAGTCAACAGTTCACAGTCCACCTAAGAAAATGTTAACACTTTTCTTGGTCATTAAGTCTAGTAAGTGTGATGCTCAGCAAAAATAGCCTTATCGATCTTCATTAAGGAACTTGTCTACCATTCTACTTTGTTACAAAACAACAAACAAAATTAAAGAGATTATCATAGGCATATATCAACAATTCAAAAGACAGATTCAAATTATTGTACTGGTCCAACAAGGTATAGATTGTTGAAAATTATTGAAAAAGAATAAAAGAAATTTATTAAACCACATAAAAAATAATAATAATAAGAATGAGACTACGTTGTCCACACAAATTTTCTACGAAAGACGGAGCATAAAGGGGGCTTGCCAAATAACTAAAAGTTGACTTACAGTGACAAATTCTGGATTGTATCTGATTATGGCCTGCCCCTGAAGAGGCGATACCATGACAGTTTCAATACCATTAAGCTTACTAAGCTCAGATTCTATGGAAACCGCACAAGAAGCACACTTTATGCCTCGAACTTTACACATGACTGTCTTGGTTTTCATGATTCCATTCGGAGTTGGCTGAGGCACTGTTACAGAAACACTTTCTGAATGTTGAAGAAGAGGCGCCTTAAGATCATCTTTTCCATTCAGTTCCATTTCCTGGACGAAATTTCAAGCCCTTAATAACAAGAAAATAAGTAAATTTTAAGAGTGAGAGTCAGTATTTGCAATCCAGATTCTGTCAGTTGTATCCAGAATTCAAGGTCAAAACAGAAACCAAATTAAATGAAAAAAATAACAAAGAATAACACTTTTAAACCTTTTTTTAGTGAAAATAAAAAGAAAGATGAAAAATTTAACTGGTTAGTCGACATATCAACCAATTACTGTCTGAAATCACCCAATAGTTATCCAAACAACCAAGAACATCAAGACAAACTAAAATAAGTGCAACTGTAATAATCAGAACGAGGACTGGACTCGCAGAGAGACAACTAAAATCAAATATGAACATCAAGACAAACACATTTATAAAGAAGAGACAATAATAGAGAAACATTTCTTGCCAAGACACGATTTCCGAAGCGAATTAAAGGAAAGAAATGGTCTTGCAAGTCTCTGTAACGTCAGCGATACCTTTAAATGTTTTTCTTCGTCGGGACTGAGAAGCTAACACTTGAGCTTGCCAGAGAAAGCTAGGGTTTCCTGAAAACCAAAAAGATCGAAAACTAGGGCCTCCCAAATCATTCGAGCAATCTAAGAACTTGCACGGAAAAGAGAAGGACAAAATGAAATTGGGTATGCGCTGGAAATTGGATTTCGGCAGTCTCTTAGCGTGAGACAGTGCGCTAGAAAGTTCTCTGTGACTTCTTCCGTCTTTCACACCAAATGGTGGACATAGTCTCCTTTTTGAATTTTCGAAACCACCAACGTCCCACTAGTTTTATAGTTCCATTGTGCGCCAAAAAAAAACTCTGAAATCCCTAAAATACCCTGAATTATTGTGAAACCTTTCAGAAATACCTAAAAATGTGAGGCCCACGGCTAAAAATGAAATCGTTTGGTCAAGTGATTCGATTATGATTTTAAGAATGAAACGATCATTTAATACCAGTTAAACTTTTACTTTTGTCCCTTGTTGTTGATTGGTATTCATAGAAATAAATTAGAATTACAAATTATACCCCTACCCTCATAACATCTATTAACGGAGACAAGTTAAAATTATTTTAATGCTTTCTCCCCCCTCACTTTCTCTCTCTCTCTCTCTCTCCTCGCCTTCCCATGAAATGATTAATAAACAATTTTGGTAACCAATTAATTAAATTTTGGTTTTACCCCATTTGCATCGAACCAAAATTGAATCAAATTGTTTAACACCTTTAGTAATAGTTATTCCCATCGATCTCTAGGGATAATTAAATTGACAAATGAGGGAATGTATATAATTCAACCGAGATACACAAATCTAAATATACGCACAAAGATATAATAACAAAAATAAATAGAATCAATCGAATTGATAATGGGTGACTGACGATTTTACAAAACTACCTAAAATAACCGCATGAAGATCTAATAGCAGATCAGATGTGGGTCTCCAACCCACATGTGATGAGGAGGAATCCCAACAAATTCGTCTCTCCTACTTCCCTTGGTACCCCTTTAAGAGAAAACTGACTTTATGATTCTCGTGGGTCTCAATCTCTCATAGTTCATGTCGATTTTAATTATAGAATTTATGAGATTCTAGTCAAATTCAAAATTTGCATTTTGAAAGGACAAATGATAGTTTAATTATAGATTCAAATCATCTCTTGTCGTCTAATCGTGCCATCCGTGATGCATCCGTGATGCGAAACAGAAATTTTTTGGGAAACATAGTACTTTTTTGTGCTCAATTTGAATAAATCTTATACTCCCTACATAAAAAATACAATCAATTATTGATTTTGGACCAATAATTTAGAATCAGAATTTGAAGCAAGAGTCACAGAAGCACTATCTTCTGAGTGCATGTTTGGATAAGGTTCTTTGTCATGCGGATTCCGGAAGTGGGGTGGGTGGGCCGGTGGGGTTTGTTTCCAAAAGCTACTAGCTTTTACAAGGGCAAAAAGGCAGGTGAATGAAGGGTGAGTTGGGGCCATGTTTCTAGGTTTCGCGTGTATAGATGGGCAAAGAAAGAAAGTAGATACTAGCTGTGTGTACTCCCCCCTTTCACATCCCTTGTCTTTCTTGAATTGGGATCCTAGCTCTGTAGTGAGGCTACTCCTGTAGTGAGGATGTCACCCATTCAAAATGGATTCACGTGTATTTTGATACACTTTGAGTAGATCAGGATACATGTCGATCTACTATGAGTGGATGATATCCTCACTACAAGGGTTGCCTCGCTACAAATGATCTTTTTCCCTCTCTCCTCCTCCTCAAAATCCGGGGCCATCCAAATGATCCGGCTCTCCTTTATCCCATTTACCTGCTTGTGTGTATTTATATGAATGCACAAAGCATTAGAGAGAGATCCCTCTCTCTTTAATTAGGAAAGAAGAAAAAGTTTTCTATCCGATTTTGTCCCCTTAGATCCTATCACATTGCATTTGAAATGACCCTCCTACCCCTCATATTGGACAACTTGTGTCTGCCATCTCATCAGATTATGTGATGGTACAAGATCCACGCTACTGGATAGGAAACTTTAACCCTTTTCAAAAATACCTATGGGTGATTCCAAAAAGTGAATTGAATGGGACTAGACCATAGTTAGTTAAAACGGGAACGACAAAAAAACAAAGCGGGACAAAATGGGTTTTAAATGGAGCAAAATAAGATTGGTACGGTAAAAAAAACAGTCAAAGATTTCGAAAACGGAAAAAAAAATTAAAACGGACGGTACGAGTTTTAAACGGATCAAATATAATACGGTAGAACGAAAAAATGGCAACATACTCCTATAAATTGAAAAAATATACCTAAATCAATGGGAACACATGACATTTATGATGTGTCTAATCATAAATCGTGAGAAAAAAAGTAATACATTAATGAGTTTAGAAGCAATTACAAAGAAGTGGCTAGCCTTTAACCCTACATCGATTAGATGTAAAAAACAATAAGAGTATTAAACGATGTGGGATTAATTGGCTCATTACTCATTAACAATGCAGGTTAAAATACGAATACGAATACGATACGGTATACATTTTAAACATGTTTAAAACGGCAAGGCTGGGAGTATGGAGTATTTTAAAATATTTTTGAGGTCAATATGGCAATACGTTTTTTAAACGACCAAATACAGTATGACAGTACAGTACATATTTAAAACAAGTTTTAAATAACAGAGGGCAGACCGACTCCAAACAATTGGCCCGATTCAAATCAGAGTAGCAAATAACAATCGATTACTAACATTGATTACATTTGGTTGCTCAAGGTTCAAAACCCGAAAACTACCTTTCAATGTTGTGGGGGTAAGATTGTGTACATTCAGTATTCCCTTAGACCTCTATATTATGGGAGTAAGACTGCATATATTTTGCCCCTCCCCTTACGGACGTACGAAAACCTCGTCCATTGAACCTCTTTTTTATTATTTTTTTTTTGTTGTCATTTTTATATACGTTTGGCCGCCCCGGGGTGGCAAGGGAATTAGATAATTCGAAGCTCCAATTAAACCCGCCAAAAGCTCTGGTGCTAACAGAGTACTTCAATGAAAGTAACCACTGGAAATATCAGCTGTTAGGGTATCTGATCCAAAAGTATTGCGACTTTCGTCGTTTCCGTGATTCTTTAATGCAATGGCGGTATTTCCTCTCTCTCAAGCTCTCTGATGATTTTAAAGTTTGTCGTTGTATACTTGTTGTGGTTCGTAGTGATACGATTTACTTAATCGGTACTATTGCTGCCAATTTTAGACGAAGATCTTCGTGGGATTCGTTCTTTTTCTTTTTATTTATTCAAACTGGGTTTGTTAATGTCTAGTTGAAGATTGGTCTGGTGTTTGACTGTTCCCCGTGAAAGACTGAATCCAAAAGGGAAGGTTTAGATTTTGAAGAAAAGATGTATGGGAGAAGGGCATCTCAGCTATTGAAGGAACTATCTTGCAATGAAACAGCGCAACTCACGGCTTTCAATGTAATTCCTGTCTTTCGATTTTATTTTTTTCCTTTTAATTTTTTTTTTATTTGGCAATCTCCCATTTGAATCATCATATGAATTGGAAAATAGTTGTATTTACTCTTGCATTCAGGCTTGCACTGCTAAATAACGTGGCTGTTGTTATCCCTTCCCTAAATTGATGCATGTGATCAGCACTGAAGGTTATAATGGCATGGAATAAGGGAAAGGATGAAAAATGAAAATTTTGCATAGGTGAGGCTATTTGAGTTTAACTGCTGTTCTTGCAACCAAGCATACGCTATAAATAAGAACAAATAGACCTTCTGATCACTGAATGCTGTTGTAAACCTTGACCTTGTTCTGGAAGCCTGTGGACCGCATCAATTACATTAAGTACTTTAATTTCATCTTATATATGTTGATCTCATCATGGCCTAATTTGCAGTCTCTATATCGTCTTATGTTGAAGTGAATGCAAAATGTTCCATGCTTAGACCTACTTCCAACACTTTTTTCATGAGTTGTGCTGGAATAATTTGTTTAATAAATGCTGTGTAGCCATCTCCAGAGCTCATGTCTGCTTAGAAAGTAACAAAACTACTAATTGACAGTTCCTTAATCTCACCTTTTAAATGCATGACTATGGTGAGACATTTAAGACCTGTCTTTTCTATTTATTCTGCCAATTGTAGACTTTCTGATGTTTCTGGCATGATTTCCAATCTTCACAAGGGTCAGGTATTTTGCATTGAATGCAAAAACTTTATTTCCTTCCCTTTTCTTTTCTTTCACCTAGTGTTTATTTATTTATTTATTTTTTTTTTTTTTTTTTTGTGGTGGGGTGGTTGTAAAAGACAATTCTATTGCAAAACAACAAGGGTACAAGCTAAGGATTCAGGAGCACACAATTCCCGAACATGTCACAATCTTCCAGGCAAGGGAATGAGCTACAGTGTTAGCTTCCCTTGGAATAAACTGAAATGAACATGATTCACATAAGGAGGCTAGGTGAATAATTGATGCAGTACTATTCAGCCCATGCGAATGGAAATCAAGATTACATCAAGATCAAGTCACAAGATCTTGCAAGATTTCACAAAATCTCGCAAGATCTCACACAGTCTCGCAAGATCTCGTAAGATCAAATCAGATCTCACAAGATCAAATCAGATCTTGCAAAATCAAATAAAACATTTGATTGGAAAGATTAATCTTAGAAGGATGTGATGTTGCTGAAGCAATCAAGGAAAAATATGATGCTGCTTAGTTTTTATAGTAGGAAGTTATCTCCAATATATTTCAATTCCTTTAGTAGTTACTTTCCTAATTAGTTTCATTCCAAGCTAGTTAATTTCCTTTGTCAATTCCTTTCCATGTTGAGAGCCAATTTGAGCTCTATTTAAAGTGATGTAAGGCTTAGGCCAAAGGATAGATCTGAAGGAATGAAAGAAATTTGGTTTATGCCATGCCTGTGAGAGACAGATGAGTTAGAGACTCATGAGGTGAGAGACCTCTGGTGGTGAGAAGCTGCCTAGGCCTTAAGGTGAGATGCCTTAGGTCATATCCTCTTACCTTTTTTCCATCCCTTCTTCCCTCCACCTATTGATTCTTTTCCTTTTCTTGTTATATCAAAAAAAAAAAACACACACACACACACACACAAAAAGAGAAAAAGTACTGTCCATGATTTACTATTCATCGATCCTATTGTGAGGCTGGTTCTTAATTTGTTGAGTTGGGGACTGGTCCTACATTAATAATATCCTCCACAATCGGTTGAATCTCAGCTCCACATGATAGATGACTTTTGTAATATGTTGGATCACTTGAAGGCAATCAGATTCCATCACAAGCTTTGTATAGCCATTTTCCAAAGCAGGTCTAAGATCATCTCTTATGGCTAGGATCTCCCCCATCTTAGCATATAAGAGAATAGAGCAGCACCCGAGCTAGCAAGAACTGAATTTTCAAATTGGTCTCTTAAAAGAAATCCAATGTTACCTGAAGGAGAACCAGGAGTGAAAGCAGCACCAGAATTAATCTTAATGAAGCCAGGAGGAGAGGGAGGCCAATCCTCATGGTGCACCTCAATCGGATTTGTAGAACGAGGATAATTTGCCATAATATATTCTCTATGAGCACCTTCCACCTTCTGAATAACTTCCATCATCGTCCAATCCTTAGAATGGAAAATAAATTCATTCCTAACAATCCATAAATACCAGCAAATAAAGGCCAGCAAACCAAATCTTGTTTTGGTGAGATGGGGAACTGAAATCCAGCCATGAAGCCATTGAGGGAATTTTAGTTTCAAATTTTCTGGAACCTTGGCAGAAAGAGAAGCCCAAACCAAGTAGCTCTTGCAAAAGGACATGTTAATCGTATATGAACAATGGATCCATAGTGGCACCACCCCTTTTGCATGAGGGATCTAATGGAATGCATCTTTTAATTAAACCTTCACCGGATGCCACCCTTTGAGCACAAGCTCTCCAAAGGAAGGAGCTTATTTTCGGAAAGATATGACAATGCCATATAGCCTTCCAAACCACTTTGGGAATACTTTTCCATTCATTAGAATGGGATGAAGAAGGTTGTTGAGCTTCAGTCTCCTCCATAAGATTAGAAATAAGATGGTATGCCGATTTGACCGAAAAACACCACTTTTAGAACCCTCACAAATCTTCATCCGAAGTAATACGAAGCTGAATCTTATAGATTGCCTCCACTTCATCATTGTGAAATATGGATTCAATTATATCTCTTTTCCATGTTCTGCTGATAGGATCTATCAAATCAGAAACCAAATTGTAGGGGCAGGTAGGCTGTTTAGAAGTTCTTATTTTATGACACTTAAGTGAGGGAATCCATTTATCATGTCATATATTTATCATTTCCCCTGTACCTACTTGCCATACTAGACTTCCACAAGAACCTTTCTCCCTTCCAAGATACTCCTCCATGCCCAAGAAGGGTTATTACCAAGACTAGCATTGAGGAAATTAGTATGAGGGAAATAAATAGCTTTATAAAGCAAAGCCCAATTTAAATTTAGAAAATACCAAACCCTTCATGCAAGCTTGGCGAGAAGGGCCTTATTCTAAATAAAATGGTCTCTTTGACCAAGGCCACCACTCTCTTTAGATTTGTAGAGACGTTTCTAGGAAATCCAATGCATACCTTTATGAGATTTGCCATCTTTCCAAAAAAATCTCACCGCAGCTTAGCCCACCTCTTGATGATAATATTTTGGAAGTAAGAAATGACAACCTGCAAATTTTGACATAGATAAAATAGCATATTTCAACAACCCTTCTTTCCCAGCATGAGATAATAAATTGGCCTTCCAACCATTTAATTTCCTTTTCGTTCGGTCCAAGTAGTCCATATATAAAGTTTTTATTTAATTTTATTTATTTATTTATTTATTTTTTAAATTTCCTAAAATCAGTAGGAAGTTCAAGATACTTGAAGGGACCATCACCATAAGAAAATTTTAAAACTCTTGAGAACCATCTTTTAAATCGCAGCATTGTATTTGGGCTGAATGTAAGGCTGGATTTTTTCAAGTTTATTGGCTGACCAGTAGCATTGCAACAACATCATACAATCCTTTAAAGTCGTGATCTCAGCTGTATTCGTTTGGGAGAAAAAAAGGCAATCATCAATGAAAAGCAGATGAGTGATAGGAGGAGTGCGATTTCTAAATTTACGACCTTTGATAAGCCTTCTTTTTTGGGCATTATGAATAATAGCAGATAAAGCTTGGTTGCAAAGGATGAAGATAGCAGGTGACAAGGGATTTCCTTGTCGAATACCTTGAAAGGAGTAAATTCCCCTCTTTCAGCTCTATTAATAATAAGAGAGTAAGAAACTATTGTTATGCATTGCATTACCAAACAAACCCAATAGGGGCTAAACTCAATTTCAACAACATACCTTCAATGAAGAACCATTCCGAACAGTCATATGCTTTTTGCATATCCACTTTCATAGCCATGAATAAGCCTTCCCTGTCTTCCTCTTTTTAATATAGTTAAAAGCTTCATTGGCAATAAGGATATTATTAGAAATAAGCTTATTAGGGACAAAAGCCGATTGGGTTGGAGAGATAATTTCATCAATGAAAGACTGCAACCGAAGCGCCATAATTTTGGAGGTAATTTAACACTCACATTGCAAACGCTGATTGGCTGGAAATGTTCAGCCAATACCAAAATAAGACACAAGAAGGTCTTGTTAAGCTCCTTGGGCATGACTCTAGTAGTAAAAAATTCTTTAATCATATCCACCAACTCCTTGGTAGGGTCCCAAAATTTCTGAAAGAATAGTGGGGCAAGCCATCTGGACCTGGAGATTTTTGAGGAGCCATTGAGAAAAGTGCCTTTTTGATTTCATCCACATCTCGAATAGAGCAAAGCAACTGATTTTATTCGGATGAAACTTTTGGTTGCACGAGACTAAGAGTGGCCGAAAGATCATTGTTGACACTATTAGAACCATAGGCTCGCATGAAATGATCTTTAAGATATTATACATCTCCATTTCAGAATTTGTCCAAGAACCGTCTGCATTCTTGAGTTATAAAATCCGATTCCTGTTTCTTCTATTAATTATAGTAGCATGAAAAAAATCCCGTATTCGTATCTTTGTATTGCAATCAATCTATTCGAGATTTCTGGCACCACATAATCTCCTCCCGTAGAAGTTCTTCTTCCAATTTGGAAGTAATATCCAATTTACGAGCTCGAGAGAAATCCGAATTAGAAAGATTTTGTATATCAGCCAATTCCATTTTGAGCTTATTGATATTTGTTTGAATAATATAAAAAATATCATGATTCCATTTTTGAAATTCTCTTTACAATTAGCCAACTTTTGATGAAGGATATCCCCACCAGAACCAACTGAAGTGAGGCTCGGAGGCTCCAATTGTGATTGACAATTCTAGGAAAATCATGATGTGGAATCCACATAGTTTCAAAGCGAAAAGGTCTTTTATCTAAATAGCAGCCGCCCATAGTATCCACAAGGATCGGATTATGATCGGAGCCAAGAGCCGGTTTCACATATACAATAGCATTATCAAATCTTCTTCGCCAATCGGGATTAGAGAAGGCCTTGTCAAGTTTGATGCGCATATTTACCCCTCCATTTCTCTTATTATTCTAGGTAAATTTTGGTCCCTTTGGACGCAAATCCATCAGATAGCAGTCATCAAGCATGCTTTGAAAGCCTTGAGGTAGTTTGCTTTTCATTTCCATGTTTTAGGACACTATTTTATGATGCTATATGGCCTCATTTTTAGCGAATGATATAAATTATAGGATATGTCTGCTTAAATTAGTTGCAGCTGTGGAGAATGTGTCCAGATGATTCCCAAGAGATCTCCCAAAGGAATTATTTCCTCCCACAAAATTATTATGGTGTCCAATCAATGGTACAGATTCTTTGCATATGACACTCCGGCGGACCAGGGTGGTGGCATTAATTAATTCTATGCCCATTATGCGATATTACAAAGTGGAGGGACTTGGTTGTAATAAACTTATTACTTTTGCTGCATAAGAGTTATATTCACTTAATTTTGTTCTTAGATGCAAATATTTTAAAGTAAGAATTAAAAATATTGTTTCTTGAGAATATATTAGGTGGATCACCCAATGGGACGGCACCTATTACCATTTTTGCAGCTAAGGGATTCTAGGCCATCACAACTTTACCACTCTATAAATAAAGGAGGTAAGGAAGAGGGAGAGAACCACCCTCCACGAATACGACTCTCTCTCTCTCTCTCCAATGATTTGCAGTCTTTTCCTCCTTTTGTTTTGAATTTAGTCTAGGGTTTTGAACCTAGAGTGGTGGTGAAAATTTTCTCCCTCCATTGCACAAAAGTGGTTGCTTGGATCGTTGCTCACTCCCCAGTACTGCCACACTGGAAAAGAGCTGTATTCCTTAGGAGGAACTTCATTGTGGTACAACAGGTAAGTTATGCCCCTTTCCATTAGCTGGATTGGAATCCCTAATAGGAGGCTTGATCGTCATATACTTAATCATCAAACACAGTGAAATTATGAGTTATTTTTTGGTAAAAATGTAAATTATATAGATTTTAAGGGTAGTTATCCATGTAACAAGTGTATGTGATGTTTCCAAAAATCACAAGGCGAATCTGGGCCATCAATTTTACTTTTTTTTTTTTAAATCCAAACTGTTCAAAGTTGGGAGAGTGTATAGTAATGTTTAGATTACTAGTACACATACATGGACTTACGTAGGATGTATGTCAATACAAAAGGGGTATTTGATTGGATTAGAGCCTGAAATTTGATATGTGGCTAATCTAAACCATATTCTCTATATCCAATGGTCAAAATGGATACATCATTTGCCATGGATACATCATTTGCCCATGTAGCAGAATAGATTCCTTGTGACGTTTGAAAAAATAACACTCTTGTGACAATTATAATTCATCCCCTTTCTTTTTTTTTTTTTTTTTGTGGGGGGGGGAGGGGGTGCAAAAACATAAATTATATAGATGGAGTGGGTATGTTTTTAAAATCAAATTATGGTTTCAAATTGTTATCTTTTCTGAAACAAAGTTTTTTTTTTTGTAGTTGCAACATTTCTAGAAAATGCTGAATGCAGAAGATATGTGCTTTTCTTTTTCACTTTTTCAGTTATATATATATATATAAAATCCTGTTCTCCCAGTGAATGACATGGTGGCAGGAAGGACGTGGATCTTATATTTGGTGTTAAGATGTCCTCCTCTGCTTTCTACTAAAACCTTAACAATTGAAATTTTATTACACTTGCCCAATTTTAGCTTTAATAATCTTTTGATTGTTAAGTTAATAAAAAATGTTTGTCTACTATTTGTTTCCATAATCATCTAGACTGACATGTTTTCAAGTTATAAAAGAAAGCAAAACGTACAGCCTTGAGCTTCAAATTATTCCCCCGTTTATCATTTGTTTCCATGTTAATGTAGAGTGATATGTTTGGTGAAGTACTAAAAGAATGCAATACGCACAACCTTGAGCTTCAGTCATTGATGAGGTAACCCTCTTTGCTTTTGCTTTCTCTTGCTCTCATATTTTTTGTTGTTTGAATGTGCTTTTTTGTGTGTGTGTGTGTGTGTGTGTGTGTGCATTCCTTTGAGATTCCACACTGGGTTTGTGAATCCTAAGGCTCTCTCAAGCTGCTGTTTGCTAATTATCACCAGGAAAGAGCACCATCTTATCATAGAGATTTGAGTTTTTCTTCACTGTTTCTTTCTATCTTCAATTTATCCATACATTCTTAATGTGTGAAATCCAATTTCCAGGTTATCTCTGTGTAGGTCTAAAGGTTGAATCTGCAATTTCTTTGCCACATTAGGAATATCAATTTTAAAGGGAAGATTCCAGATGGTGGACTGTAAGGGAAAACCATAGTGGTTGAAATTCATGCCCTTCTGTGGCCAATTGCTTTCTTATTTGTTCTAAAAGAATTATGAATAAAAAATACTACAGTTGTATCTTGACTACCTTATTCAGTATAAATCACACATCTGGCTTTTTGTTATGTGGTTATGTGTATGCCCCTATACAGAATATGATATAAAATCTTTGCCCTTTATAGACCATAAGCACTCCCTTTGGTGGAGTATTTGCTTTTTAGCTATATGATCTAGATGGACCAATGATACGGCTTCAAATTGAAGTATCCAACAGGCATGGTGCCTCTGTTTATCTATTAGGTTATGAGGACTGTAGATGTCCAATTGTATATGCCAATGATTAAATCTCATCTCTGACATTCTTTGCATGCACTTGATTTTAAAGTAATATTTCTTAGTTGTTATAGTTACTTGTAAAATTCGAAGTTTCTAATGTTCTGCTGTTGCTACAAACGAACATCAGAGGCTCAACTGTAACTAATAACCTGATTCTGCTACTCATTATATATATATATATATATATATATATATATATATATATATATATATATATATATATATATATATATATATATATATTTTTTAAATCATTCATAACTTATATATATATATATATATATTTTTTAAATCATTCATAACTTCTATATCCTTTGCTACTGCATATGTGATGTTTGAAGTTCTAGTCATTTCTTTCGTTTACCAGTAGTAGAATCACAGAGGAAAATCCAAGAAGCGGGCTTAGACATGCAAACGACTAAAAATGCTGATCACTTTGGTGCTGTCATCCACCATCTGTCTTGACCTCATGCCTTATTTGTAAGCTGCTTACATCTGAAGTTCTGTTTATTTATTTAAGAACAGCTCTACTGGGTAGCTTGTTATGCTTGAGATCTTCATTTGCATTTTTAGCTGGACATTTCAAATATCATTTCTGTAACCACACAGGTATAACCGAGCTGAATTTATTCTGAACTTGAGGTGGAAGATGGGGCCAGTACCTCCCCCAAGAAATTCAAGGAAAGCTCAACCAGTCAGAGAGAGTATTTCATGAATCATTCTGCTGCTCTAGGGGTATACACGTCAGAACTCGATCTTGATTTGACTGTGGTATCTCTCTCTCTCTCTCTCTCTCTAACATGCACATACAAGAAAATAAGGGAAAAGTATTGCTTATTATGCAAGCCATCCTAAGGTAGAAAAACTAGGAGCTGTGAAAGAAAACTAACAATATTCTGTTACTAAGGATTCATTCTACACTTCTATGCATGAACTGTGGAAATACATTGGATGCTGATATTGAATAGCATAGTATGATATTTAGTGGCTAGCCTTTCAAATATTGTATTAAATCCTCATTGTAGTGGCAGCATTAACTTCGCCAGTATTATGCTGCCTGTCCCAATCCTGGATAAAGGAGGTGGGTTGGTGTGTTAGGTCAGTAGCCGGCACCCCAAAAAACCTTGCCAAACTCTTAACATGGATTCACAAACAAAAGATAATCAGTAAAATGCTATGGTGTTATCTGAAAACGATGCATTACACTTGGTCCCTCGTGTAGCAAAAAATGGGCAAGGGCCGCCGCATCGGCACTTGGACGCGGTGATAAATAGGCAAGGGTTCTTGCACCGTGGACGAGTGCGGGTAAAGAAGCTAGTCCATAAGCGTGTATTAGATTATCATCTTGGAACATAGGATGTTTAACGGGTAAGAATCTAGAATTGAAAGATGTTATGAGGAGAAGAAGATTAACATAGCTTGCATTCAAGAGACTAAATGGAAGGGTAAAAAAGCTAAGGAGTTAGATGACTTTAAACTTTGATATACGGGGGATAAAAATTGTAACAAGTGGGTATAATAGTGGATAAAGATTTAAAGAATGATGTGGTGTATATTAAAAGATACGGTGATAGGATTATAGCCGTCAAGTTAATGATGGAGAAAGAGATAGTCAATATAATTAGCGCTAACGCACCCCAAGTAGGATTGGATGCGAGTGGTAAGCTATAATTTTGGGAACTCGTGGATGGATTAGTGCAAGGTTTTAGAGAAGGTGAAAAGATTAAATAGGGGGTGATCTGAAAGGACATGTAAGGGGAGATCGTAGAGGTTATGAAGTTGTACATGGAAGATTTGGTTTTGGAGTGAGAAATAATGAGGGAACTTCAATTTTAAATTTTGCTACGGCTTATGATCTATCCATCGTAACTACATACTTTGAAAAGAGAAGAGCATCTAGTCACTTTCAAAAGTGGGCATCATAAAAACCAAATAGATTTCTTTTTAACTAGAAGGTCCGATAGGTTGTTATGTAAGGATTGTAAAGTTATACCTATGGAGAGCCTAACCACTCAACATAGATTATTGATCATGGATATGTGTCTCACTATGCAAAATCGTAAGAAAGGTTAGGTTTTTGCCCTAGGATAAGGTGGTGGGGCTGAAAAGGAAATATCATGAAATCTTTTACTGGTAATGTGGCCAAACAAGGAATGTGGGACTTTCAGGGAGACACTAATACAATGTAAAATGAGATGATTGCTTGTATTAAGAAAGTTGCTAGATATGTCTTAGGTGTATCAAAAGGAAAACGTTATTCCCCTAGAGAGTTTTGGTGGTGGGATGACGAGGTTCAAACAGCCATTAAAGCTAAGAAAAATAATTTTTAAGACAAGGCAAAAGACTAAGGATATAAAAGATCTAAAAAAGTATAGATTTTCCAGAAATGAAGCCAAAAAGATTGTAAGAAAAGTAAGGGCGAAGAAATATGAAAATCTTTATCACAATTTGAGCACAAAGAAAGGAGGAAAAGTTATCCATAAAATAGTTAAGATGAGGGAAAGGAAAAGTAGAGATTTAGACCATATTAGATGTATTAAAAGTGCAGATGGTAAAGTTCTAGTAAGGGATGAAGACATTAAAGAGAAATGGAACGATTATTTTTACAGCCTACTAAATAAAGACACTTCGAGTAATATGTCCCTGATTACTACATTACCCACCATGACACCACAGATCGTAAATATATACGCGAAATTAAAGTGATAGAAGTGAAAGAAGCTTTAAGGAGGATGAATGTTGGCAAAGCACCAGGCTCAGATGAGGTCCCAATAGAAGTTTGGAAGAGCCTATGAATGTATGGAGTATTTGGTTAATTAAGCTGTTCAATAAAATTATGAGCTCAAAGAAAATGCTAGATGAATGGAAGAGACGTATTGTCGTTCCAATTTATAAAAACAAAGGTGATATTCAGAACTGCAAAAACTACAGAAGCATAAAACTAATGTGTTATATTATGAAACTATGGAAGAGAGTTATTGAAACTTGCATGAGAAAAGAAGCTATTATTACGGAGAACCAGTTTGGTTTTATACTGGATAGATCCACGACAGAAGCTATATACTTGTTTAGGAAACTCATGGATAGATGTAGAGAAGGGCCTCCATATGGTCTTTATTGATCTAGAAAAAGCTTATGACAGAATTCCTAGAGAGTTAATCTAACATGTATTAGAGAAGAGAAGTGTTTTAAGTAAATAAGTGGACATAGTTAAGGATATGTATTATAATGTAGTGATTAGTGTGAGAACTGTGGGGGATCAAGGTAGTGAATTCTCAATTACAATGGGATTACTTCAAGGATCAGCTTTAAGCCCTTGTCTGGTTGCCCTCATTATGGATGATTCAACTAGAGACACTTAAGATGAAGTTCCTTGGTGCATGCTTTTAATCAATGATATTGTTTTAGATGGATGAGACAAAAGCAGGGATTTAAAAAGTTGGAGCTATGGAGATCAACATTGGAATCAAAGGGTTTTAGGATAATTAGAACGAAGATGGAGTACGTGGTGTGTAATGTTTAGTCACACAAGGACGGATAATGAGGTGGTGAAAATTCTTGAGAAGGAGATACAACAAAGTAATCATTTTAGGTATCTAGGTCCAATCATAAATAAAGAAAGTGATATAGAGGATGATGTTTCATAGAGGATTAAAATAGGATGGATGAAGTGGAGAAGTGCGTTTGGAGTGTCATGTGATTTGCATATTCCTTTAAAACTTTTATAGGACAGTAATTCGACTGGCTATGATGTTTTGTGCGGAATATTGGGCAGTTATGAAATATCATATAGATAAACTTAGTGTAGCTGAAATGAGAATATTGAGATGGATATATGGCAAAACTAAGAAGGATAAGGTAAGGAGTGATTGTATTAGAGTTGATTTGGGGTAGTGCTGATACATGATAAACTACAAGAAAGCCGTTTGAGATGGTATGGTCATGTTCAACGAAGGCCGTTAGATGCTCTCGTACAGAGGAGTGATTTGATTCAGATTGAAGGATCTAAAAGAGCTAGGGGCAGACCTAAGATGACTCTAGGGGAAGTGGTGAAGAAAGACATGCATAGCTTTGGCCTTGTTTCAAGTATGACATCTAACAGAGCTGATTGGAGGACAATGATCCATGTAGCCGATCCCATTTAGTTGGGTTAAAGCTTTGTTGTTGTTGTATTGGGCCAGTGGCAGCATTGATCATCATTGCTGAATCAATTAAATGACTTAGTAAGTGAAAAGAAACCAAGTTGCTGGTTTGTAACTCAGTTTTAAGGGTAGATGTTACTGTAGGAAGGATAGAAATGGATGAGTGATGGCAAAGAGGGTTTTAACATATTCAAATCAGTTACCCCTCTTTGCTGTAGGATCTTATCACAGTCTAACCCAAATTTAACCTTTAATAACAAACAAGAATCATTGATTTAGACAAATAATTTCTCCACTTCAAATCTATCCAATAAAATGCTTTAAAACTTGAAAACAATGATCTTTAGGATATGAGGAACAATATTCCAAAAGGTGAGCTTGATCCAATGGGTGAGATCAAAACCAATCTTGCCAGTAGGTGTCAAATAGTTATTTTAATAGAACCAGAATTGTATAATAGTAGAAAAAATTACTTATCTAAGAATCCAGCGGTTGGAAGGTCTTTAAATTTAGAAGGGAAGTACTCTAGGATGTGTTTGATAACAGATAACATACCCAAATTTGAAGGTGATCCAACCATGGATGAAGAAGTTATGAATTTTTGAAAAACTACTATCATCTAAAAACGGGAATGAACAAAATAGGGGTTTCGGTTGAGATTCAACCAAAATTTAATAATAAACTCTGGCCAACTCTGCTGCCAGCCTCTTCTTCCTCTTTTTTTATAATGCTAAAAGAAAATACAAAAGATAGAAGGACTGGTTCTTAGAAGAAATGTCAAAAAATAAAAAAGAGAAATTTTCCTTTATAACCTTTAGGAAAGTTTTCAAAACAAATAACATCTATGACTGACTAATATGATAACCAATCTTAGGAAACAAAACAAATTTAAGAAACAAAACTAATGACTAATTTTATGAAAATAAATCTAACTTATTGAATTGAGGAAAAAAACAACTTTCTAAAAATTTTGTTGGTACTGTTCACGTGAACAGTACCATGAACAGTGTTCTTGGATTTTGGGGCTTGGCTTTATGCTGGTTCCATGGACCAATTTTTGGACTGCATCAATGAGACTGTTATCAAGGTAGTTAACTATCTCTCTACAGCTCTGCTCATCCAAATTTCTATAGCCTGATATTTTGTATGAACATCTGCAAGCACATAGGACCACATCTTTTATTTTCTAATATTGACTATATAACTTGTTTTTGCCAGGATATGGTGCTGCCCAAGGATCCCTACACTCGGGTCAGGGTACTTGATGATATTGGTGATGATGTGGTGCTTGATGACCAATCACCCAATTTTGTTCGTCAGTTAATACACTTGCTTAAGCGAATAGATGCTGAGCAGTACATCTCACAGGTGAGTTTATCGGCTACCTTGTGATAGAGCTTCTCCTCACATTAGTCTGAAGCATCCTTTCTAACTCGAATAGATGCTGAGCAGTACATCTCACAGGTGAGTTTATCGGCTACCTTGTGATAGAGCTTCTCCTCACATTAGTCTGAAGCATCCTTTCTAACATTACTCTGTTTTTTTTTTCAATCCCTAGTCCCTCATGATCAAAGGGCTTGATGGAGGAGTTCTCAGGGTGATTTAACATGTTTAGGATCTTAGGGTTGAGGAGTAGATACATACGCATCAAGTATAATGGAGGGAAAGAGAATGCATTAACCATGTGAAACTAGGGAAACTTACAATTTTTTTCAGAACTTAAGGGAGAAATCCAAGCAAGACTGGAGCTAGATGATTCAGTAAAATGTGACTTGATTCAGGCCTTAGCTGAAGAATAACTGTGTTGATCAACAATTAACTTAAGCTCTAATTGCAGTTTGTTGTCTGTTCATGTTGGGTGAACATTTGGAAGTTTAGATAATTGTGAGTTTCATTGAATGTTAGAAAAGCACAAAAGAGCAAGGGAGGACAAAGGAAAGAATAAAGAGAGCTTGTAGAGATGTATGGATAATGTCTTGCCTTTTTCTTCCATACTGGAAAATTCCTTGTTTGGCTTCTTTGCAACTCGCAGAAACTCTTCGTCTCTTATTGTGCAGTTAAAGATATTATTCCCTAATAAAGGGTATGTGACAATAGTGTTTCTTGTCCTCTCATTTTTAGCTTAAGGTTCAAGTATTCCTATGGCATATGCTTCTCCAAGAATAACCCTTTTAGTAAGTTTTAAGGTGAGAATCCATCAAAATAACAATTAAAATTCTTTGAAGTATAAGATGATGTGAATGTCTGAATGATGTTAGACTGATACCTTAGAAGTTCAGTGAGAAGAATAATGCCATCCATTAATGGACCATAAACCGACTCTAGTGCAGAGCTTCCCAGAAGTCGCAGACAGGGTTGTCTATTAGCATATCCTACTAAGTAGTAGTTTAGTAAGGAGACAAAAGGTAAAATGGCTGCCATTTGCATGGTCACAATTTGAAAACAAATACATGTTCAAGCATCATTGACCAACCCCTCATTAATCTATATTCATTTCAATAGGAACCAAAATTCAACCGATTCAATTGACTAGTGACTAGAAAAGATATTATCTCTTTTAACTAGTGGGCTTTTCCTTCCGAACCTCCTGATTTTTCTGCAGATTTTGTGGGAGATTTATTGTTAGTATTAAGGCTGAGAATGATCAAGGTTTAAAAAATTGGAATAAATGGTATTGATGAAAGCCGAGTCCAATTTTCACTGATTCAGGAAAACTGATTTGGTTAAATATGTAAGAATACTCCTCCCCCAATTTTGGCTATTGACTTATTGTCTTCTTTTGATTGCCAACAACACAGGCAAGTTAAGGTAACTCTGTTTTGGCCACATTTATAGGTTTCTTGAGTAAAAAAAAACTTCAAAAATCCAAGATATAAAGAAGGCTATATTTTTTCTCTCCATCCTATTTTCCTTTGATGGGACCAATTTTGGCAGATTTTTGACCGATCTGAATTGAACTTGGATCAGTATCGTTGGAGAGCAATCCAGCTGCTGAGTCTCTATTTTGAATCTTTTAGATTGACCCATCACCATCTGACCCCCAGTTTTTTTTGTGATGACAGGATCTCATCAATTGCTATCGAAACTATCCTCTACTTCCGAAGGTTTGTATTATTAAATGCCTGATATTGAGAAGAATTGGATTAGATAACATAACTTTCACAAAGTGGTTTAATGGCTGGGATTTCGGCCAACACCCAAACAGCATAGCTTGAAACGGGTTGTTCCTGGGCCTGATGTTCACATTGAGATCAGTCTGGACCTGGGTTCACGATATTATTGAAAATCTGGTGAAACCATTCAAACTCAGTCAGTTGTGGGTTTGGGGCCACGTACACACCCATGGGGCTGATCCCGATCAGTTCTCTATTTAAGTGGACCAACCTTGATAAGTAGTCACTCTACCTTCACTCTCCTGATCTGAGTTAACAATCTCCCGTGGGGATGGTTGCATTTGGCTAATCCAAATCTGCCTGGAATCAGGTGTTGGATTTGCACATTAGCTATGTTCAAATTGATCCATCCCTGGTCCAATCTGTTTTCTTTTTACTCAACAAAGGCCCAGTTCACGCACCTAATCTCCTGGTTGAGTTGTGCAGTTGTCAACCCAGCTCAAGGTCTCGCTCAAATTTCTTCCTAGATCTCCCATAAACAACCTGTCCCTGCCCACCTTCTTTTTCAAAGCTTTGTTGCTTACAATAGAAGGTAGGTCAGGTTTATTGTTTGCTTGTACTCATCAGCACCCAATAAGCACCATTAAGATCGCCATCTCTTTCCAAGCAAGATAAATGGGTGATGGCTATATTTAATTTCATGATATCAAATACAGCGACATGGGATTCACTTATCCCATTCTCCACTAAGTGATCAAAGCTGTTTGTTTCTTCCCCACCTCTTTCAGATCTTTTGATAGATCACATTTCCTTCATCTTCTCTTTTGGGACTTGTTTGGTGTCGGTTTTATGCTCGTGTATTGATGGAGCCTCCACCATTTATGAATGGTGCATCTTCTTGCTCTGCTGTCTCTCTCTCTAGGATGCCTTTTTGTGCATATAATTTAGAGGTCCCTATCATCTTTGAAGAAAACTCTCACTAGCCCATTAGTAATTTGATGGTGGCACCACTCTTTTCTTCTGTTTGGTAGTGACTACTACTGGCCCCTAGTTTCTTCGAAACCTTATTAGAAGAACAGTACTAGATCTCGTGTCAGGTTATGAGCTTGATTCTTAAAGTAATGTTAGGTTTTTATTTCCAAAGTTTGAACTTGTAAGTGGAGGGAGTCCCTCCCAAGTATATTAGACACCTAAGATTCTACACTTAACCAGTATTGTCTCTTTTTTGGGTGATACACGACATATGTAGACCCTTTTTCGAATGACCGTAAAGAGAAAACATGGAAATGTTGCTTTTCTGTTGAGGCTTCTATTGATTTTATAAACATTTGTTTTATAGTAAGGGAATAAATAAGGTTTGAATCCCTCTTTGTAGAGTTCAAACAGAACTCTACTTACACGACCTGATTTGTAAGGATAGCAAAACCGAGCTGATCCTATGTACGTTCCAATTGTGTGAATTTTAAATTCAAATTTGAATTGAAATGGTAATCCTAACATGAGTTACATAACAGTAAAATTGTGTATATACCAGTAAGGAAAGGGTTCTTTGAGTGGATGACAGATCAATTAATTAGTAGGGGGCGGGGGAAGAGAGAGAGTGTCATAATGGGTGAAACTGCCATTCCATCGTGCAGAAAATCTTTTCAAATACTTGAATAATATCTATAAAATTGAAATTTGAAGAGTCTTGTCTTGAATCCAAAAATGAAGGACATTTTTTTATATGAGGGGGTAAGGAAGACTTGTGCTATACGCTGAAAACATGTTTTAATCCATGTTGTACATGAACTATATCCATGTTATACCCAAAAAAAAAAAGAAAAAAAAAAAAAAAACTATATCCATGTTTTATAAGTTTAAATTAAAAGTTACGAGGGAAAAAGGGAAAAATGAACTATGCCTGATCTCACTGTGCATTGTAATTTTCTTTTTCTTGAATTTAGCAATTACATTCCATAAGTATAGATGATATAAATGGATTGAATACGCATTAAGATGCGATCAGATCCAAATTCCCTCTGTTTGGAATCGGACCCCTAAACGCATACTAACCCGAATCGAATTCTGATTTCAACTATTCATTTATACTCTTGACTTAAGTAACCCAGACCTTTCTCCCTTGTTCAATATGATTCATTTACAATTAATCCATATCTTTAAGTTGTCTTAACTGCATGACTATATTTTCCTCATCCTTTAAATCTATCAAAACTTCAAGAACCCTCAAGATCATGAGCAATTAACTATTAGTTGGATATCTATTCAGATTGAATAGATTATGTTTCAAATTATCCGAATTCAGATCCAGATACCTCTAACCTGTACAAATACAAATGCAAATCAGGTTTGAATTTTTAACTATCCATTTTTCATCCCTCAAAATTTCTGTAGCCATCATTTAATGGTTCAATCCAGAGATCACCTCCCAATACAATTCACCTGATTCAGGGGCCCAAGATTGCCCCCTCTCTAACAGGATGCTGTATTTGCTTGTAATGATTAGGATCATTATTACCTAGTAGAGCCAACTAAGGAAAATTGGGTTTAAGTAGCTATCGGGGTAGGAAGAATGGATTAGTTTCTTCTTCAGTTTCATGGCATGTGGCAAATTATGAACCATGAAGAACAGCAAAGTCAAGGTCATCCGATCACTGATTTTGGTCTAAGAGGTCTGTTAAAGAACACATCAAGTGATGGTTGTGATGGTTTGGTAGGACCAAACTACCTTTCCTGTTTTCCATTTGTTTGGCAGAGGTAATTTTTGCTGTCTCCTGATCTATGCATTTGTCTTGATTAAAAGTTTGGTTTTCTATCTATACCTCCAGCACTTCTAATAAATTAAATATCTCTCTCTCTCTCCCTTTCCCTCTCCCTCTCTTGCTTTCTCTTTCTAAGACACACATTGATGCTACATGGAGAGCTTATTTGGGGAAAACTTTCGGTGAGCCACGTGTGCCAAGCTTCCAAACATGCAGATCTAATGGAGATAGCTAGGGTGATGTGAGACACCTGTGGTATAAACTTCAAACATGGTTAAAGAACCGGAATTGAGCATGGATTGGCTCCACTGATTTTGATTCGTGTCCTTAGAGTAGGAATGGAAAGAAATAATGATTTTTCAAAAAACAATGATTTTCATTTTTATAACTTTTTATTCAATAAAATTAGAGATTTCTCTAAAAAAGAGTAAATGGAAAAGTTTTTCTAGTCTGTATTGGAGGTTTCTGGTTTGAAGTAATTTGCCCTAAAAAAGTTATAAAACCTCTTACTCTTATATTTGATGTCTCCATGATACATTTCACTTTTATCCAATCACTCGCAAAAATCAAAGAGAACTCTTCCCCCATATAAATAACGGATGATTCAAAAGAGAGTTGCAGGAATCAACTGCAATCAAGATTGGGTTCAAGGGATTTTGATTCCGAATCAATAGGGACAATTCACCCGATCCCATTCCATTCCTCAAACCATACTTCCAAGCATGATTTGAGGTATCGGTATCACATCAGCCAATTCATATCATTTTGGACCTGACCTAACCCGTCCGTTCTCTTTTTTTAATATTATTATATACAATATTAGTCATGTGTCAACTTTCTATTAGATCTATACACCGATCCAATCTGAATCAGTTTTAGACATGACCGATACCTTGCTTAATATATATATATATATATATATATTACAAATGCCAAGGGAAATCATAGGTGACTTTTTTTTAAAATATTTTTATTTGATAAAAAAAAAGAAAACATGTATTAAACAAGTAAAGAAAAAAGAGATACAACTGACGAAATCCATCAACCCTACACTTATGTGCCAACATATGAGTTTAATGACTTGTCCATCACATTTAAACTGATAACCCACTGGTCTCATGTCATGTTCTTAACAAACTCTGACGGACGGTGATTATTCCTTCATGTCCAGACCATCTCTTAAATGGCAACAATAACAAGACACTACTGACAAACAGAATTAAAACCACTTCACATTGAAATGGTAATACCCTTTTTTTAGGGTAGGTAGAAATGGTAATATCAGTAACGATGACAATAAAAAAAAAAGAAAAAGAAAAAGAAAACTGAAAGGATCTTTGATATGTTATTATTATCTTTACATTCTTTAATCAAGTCATTTTCCGGTTGCAATTCAACCTAAATGCTTAAAAAGGTTAAAGAAGTAACAAAAAGAGTAAAATATTAAAAGAGAAGAAGATGCTCTCCTTTTTTCTATGAAATTATTTTGAATTTCTCAGCTTTTATCATACTGTGTGGGTTTTTAATTCATGGATTCAAATCCTTTGTCTGGCTGTTGCTTGGCAGTGACGCATCCAGCGAACGATTGAGACTGCATTAGAATACGTATTCGATGATGTCCACCGTTGGATCCCCAAGAGATCGTTACACACACGTACATTTTCTCTCTCTCTCTTACATTACCAAATGGGTAAAAAAAACCAGTGGAAAATATTCAAAAAACCATTTAACACATGGATTTAATTCAAGATATTGGAAAGGATATTTGGCTAGTATCAATTGGTCCATATGTTGATGTGACATATCTTTCAATATCCATCCTATCAACTAGTATTGATCAAGCATCCATCCTGTACAGATTCAATCAAACCAGACTATAAATTTGGTATCCATATAACCTTAGAAAAAGGAAGGGGAGTGGGGGTTGGAAAATGACTGCTGCAGTATGACTAACCCATGACTTGTGGGATTCCTCAGTTGTGTAGGCTTCAGAGTTTTGAAGAGCTAATAAAGAGGGGCATCATGAATTAGATAGGAAGAAGTCTGAGAAGTACGAAGGAGCTACTAAACGTCTAGGGGCTGAGGTCCTGAGCTGAGCTCGTGAACCAATTACAGCTTTGATACTGATGCAAACCCTTCAACGGGTGGTATTGGACTATTCCCTTTCATGGTATAAAAAGTAAGATAGAAACGACAAAACCAGAGAAAGCTTTGGAAGATCTCAGATGATGTCATATCTTCACGAGAACAGTATGTGCCAATCATTTCATCCTCCCATCATACCTTAATCTCCCTACAGTTGTCAAGATTGCAGGATCCCACGTGTTGTCTTCTATCCATGCTTCCCTTTCGAGCAAATCGCTTCCCCTTCCGGAAGTTTATTGGCAAGTGAATCAAGTGAATCAGCACTGATTAATGTTGCAAATTCAGCAAAAATAAATGAATAAATAAATAAATACTTTGAATGTTCCGGATTATTTGTATGTAGATATACTCTTCATGTAATTCCTTCACTGTTTATATAGTGTGGAACTCACCTTTAGAATATGAGACCCATTAGATATGAAGGATAATGAAATCACTTCAAGAATACATAATCATATAGGTGATCCAAATCAGATATGGAAAGAAAATGAAGAATAGGAAGATGAGAGATGTGAAGTAACATTCAAATGAATTTTACTACTTGGATTTCAAATTTGATTTCACTTTTTTTATTCTACATAATTCTACAAGATATATTCTACACATTATCAATTTAACCCAAAACACTAGCGTGAAGATCCTCCGCCAAAAAAAATAAATAAATAAAAAGGTTTGAACACCAAGATAAATGGAGAATAGCGACATCATCTATCCATGTAGGAATATGTAAAGTGAGCATCTAGGAAAGGTTCCCACCAACGGTGTGAAAACTATTTTTCCAAAACTACCTTATGAATTGATAATTGATGATCTTGGTTAATCCCAGGTTTAAAACTTAGATTTAGATTGTAATTAGTCTCTCTATTAGGCTCAATCTATAGACATATATTCACATATCAAGTTTCAACTTAATCATGTTAGGATTGGTGGTGCAAAAAATAAGAAAAATACGAAGATTAACGTGGTTCAATACCCCATTGTGGGATGTCTATGTCTACGGAGAAAAAGAGAATTCTTTATTGTCAAGAAACCTATACAGATCTCCACCTAACAAAGTGTTCTCCTTTGTTAGCCTTACAGCTATCACCCAGCCTTACCTAGAGTTTTCCCCCATATAGACATGTCTAGGGATCGCTAGAAATCCTATAATTACAGATTTACTCCGTATATGTAGTAGACCACAACCCTAATATAAGCACAATCCAGTAACAGTGTAGACCCTATAGAATACGAGACACAACCCAATAAATCAAAACTTATTATGTGGCAAAACAAAATTTAAAACAATAAGAGTATGCACACCCTCATACATTTACCCCCATGGATCTCGACTTTGGAGCCGACCCTTGACGGTCTATCTGGTTCCTCCTAACACTACAGCAAGAAGAGCCGATCGAGTCCCTTGGAGTTGGGAAGACCAAAGCAAAGGAGCTGTCGAAACGCTGCTGGACGAAAGGAAGCACATGCACCTTCTCACACCCTTACAGGGTTCCAGTCCAGGTAGGCCTTCTATTCTCCAACTTCACTTTATAGAACAGGGTATTGCATTAGAAGGAAAAGTTAATTATAATTGAATTTAAGACTAAAATTTAATAAACTAATAGCAAAAGTAGGTAATTTCCTATATATCCATCAGTTAAATTTGTCACATCATTCTTCATCCATGTAATAAAATCTAGGCATAATTACAATTTTATGATTACAACTAAACTTTCCAATATAATTTTAGCCCTAAATTTATATGATCTTGAATGTTGATGGGTCACTGGTTAAGGTTAAACGAGTAGGTTAAATTTAGCTAGATAGCTCGAATGCTAGCGTGGTCCATTCCAATTTCAAAGGAAGGGAATGGATAGAGTATACACACGTTACAGTATTTCCCCTATGAACATGTGAAAACGTGCATTCCAACACACTTGATTAGTACAAGGCTTGAATTGACAAACGAAACCATATTTCATTAATTAAGATTAAACAATGTGTGATTTAGTCTTTGGCCTCTATTCTTTATGCATGGGATTTCGTGATTAAGGAGGCAGAGATGTTTGGAAATTTAAAAACAAGACATGGATGGACAGGGGGACAGAGAGAGAGAGAGAGAGAGAGAGAGAGAGAGAGAGAGAGAGAGAGAAAAGGGCTCACACACTCGTGCTATCTAGGAAATATAAAATGGATAGATGCATGAAAACTGGTCAAGAGAAATGACGGATGGTCGCTTTTTTTATTTGTTCACTGCTTATTTGTTCTTTATCCTTTCTTTACAGATTTCATAGTCTCTTTAGTCTCTATGACCACCCGATATGTATCTCCTTCATCTATTTATTTATGGGTTTTTCTATTTGACACTGCCGGTGTCATGAAGATTCTTGATTCCTTTTGGCGCACATTCACGGGATATCATTGATTCCTTTTGGCGCACATTCACGGGATATCAAGGAAATTAAAAAAAAATATAGAAAAAATAATTTTAATATTTGAGACAAGAAAGAAAAGGAGTTTTGTATCGATCTGATCTGTATCAACCGTCATTGATATCAGATCGATGTCAAGTACAAAAATCCTTTATTTATTAACATGGCATAATTTGTTTCATGTTGGTTAGATAAGCATTAATTGTCCCATCAACCACGTTTTCCATGTTTGAAACTGCATGATAAGGGATTTCATAAATGAATTGTCCCAAGAATTTCATTCCAGAAGAGGGCTTGTCTATCTACCTTTTGGGTTAACAAAATAAGTACTTATGGTTGAAACTTCCTTCTTTTTTCTTTTTCTTTTTTTGTGGTAAAGATGGTTGGAACTTCTTGAGGAAGGGGATGAGTTCCAAGAGATCTTCAAGTCTACTGAGGATCTCCGTATTAAGCATTTGCTGGCTTTAGTGACATGTTCGAAAACTTCAACGACTATTGTGGAGTTTTACTGGAATCCTCCGTTAGTAGGTTGGTGCGAAGTTAACTCCGATTGATGTAGTCTTGGTAAGCCAGGTGAGGCTGGTGTGTGGGAGGAGTAATTTACTCTCATAGGGGGGAGGTGATATTTGCATATGCAGAGTCGATCAGAATTGCAACAAACTTCTATGCTGAGTTGAAGGCTGTTTATGTGGGGCTCGAAGCAACATTTCGGTTAGGGTTTACTTAGATTTGATTGGAGTCCGATTCTAAGTTAGTGATTGAAGCTTACATATCTTCATCTCTTCCTTGGTTTTGCCTTCAATCTTGGGGTGCTTTGATTGAGTAATTGAAACATTGTTCTATTCGCTATATACATTGTTTTTGATAAACTAATGTTGTGGCAGATAGGTTAGCTAGGAAAGCTGCATATGATAGGAACTCTTATGTATGGTATTCCTGTCTTGATTTTTTTGCTAAGGAGGTCGTGTGGGATGCCTCCCACAGGCAAAGATATCGATTTTAATTTGTTGATTGATGTGCCCGGGGTGGTCTCTGCTGATGGCAATGTTGAAAGTAGAGGTTCTCACTCTATTAGGGCTTTATTTTTTTCCTTTCTTATATTTAATATATTTTGAATCTTTAGAAAAAAAAAAAAAAAGAAAAGGAGTTCCAAGAGATCTAATTAAGGCTAAGTCCCCAAAATTTCAAAGGCTTAACATAGATTTTAAATGGTTGTTGCCAGTTTGCTTTCTCCAATGCATCCTTGCAAACTTCCTTGAGGAAGAAGGGAATGTGTATTCCATAAATAATACTTAGACAAGATAAATTTTTACAACATGATAATTTTTGTAATGCAGTAAAAGCTTGATAAATTCAGTGATTAATAGGTGTATGTGGGTTATGACTATGAATAATGACTAATTAATGTCATTTGGTCAAAACACAGTCATTCATTTAAAAATCTAATTACAACTTTTAGTTTGGTTTTTGATAGAGGAAATTCAGTAATTTAGTCATATTTGAAGCTTCTTGTCGGATTGTAAGCATATAATTTTCATCCGAAGGAGCCTGATCAATAGTATCAATGGTCTGATTGTTAATCCAAAGCAATGTGAATTGGCAACTCCTCACAGTTCCATTACTACTCTGGATGATCCAATCAGATCCTTTAAAAAACTTGAATTCTCATTAATTTTTTGAATCTTGATTATGAATTTGTGACCCAAAATCTGATTTACCAGCTACACTAAACCTTTCAATATGAGCTTTGTCTTTGAGCATGGACTCAAATATTGGCTGTCATTTGAGCTATGAAAATGGAATATTTTTTTTTTACCAAAAAAAAGAAAAGGAATATTTTGGAGCTATGGAAATACAACTTCAAACATTTTTGTAGGAGCTATGGAAATACTTCAAACATTGCAAGGAAAAAGTGATCATACCCATTTTACCAACTTCATTTCATGTTTCCAAGTTTACAAGCAGCCACCTTCTCTCTCTCTCTCTCTCTCTCTCTCTCTCTCTCTCTCTCTCTCTCTCTCTCTGTGTGTGCAAGAAATCTCATTAAAAAAATAGGTAAATTACACAGAGGTATCCAACGTTTTAAGAAATCATACCAAAGGTACCTCATGTTTCAAAAATCATACTAGAAGTAAGGCTTTCTTTGTTATAAAGAGGTGATGAGAGGAAAAAGAGTACAAAAATTAATCTACATATAAGGCTCTCTTTGTTATAGTTTATATTATGTTTGTGAGGAGTTATTTATGACAAATCATTCATGAGAATAAATTATGAATCGTAAATAATAATCATTTGATACCACTAAACATAAATAAGTAATAATAGATTATCATAATAATGATAAAATATTCTAACCTATATGTAAATTTTAGATTATATCAATTTATTTTAAATATAAATAAGTACCATAAATCATATCAAACAACTACATATGACATAATATATTATATAATTAATTCTATACATACCAAAGAGACCCTACGTATACCAAACCTATTTCTCATTTTATGATCCATTATGCCTAATAGTTGCCAAACAAATTTTTATTTTTAATCAAAAATAATTTTCATAAATAATTTTTGATAAATAAGTGACAAATAAAAAGAAAAAGGATACCGAAAGTTCCTAGGTAGCATATCTAAAACTGAATCCACCATGTCTGCATTCAGCCGTAAGCACATTAAATTTCCATAAATAATTTTTGATGAATAAATAAAAAAATAAAAACAAAAATAATACCAAAAGATCCTAAGCATATCTAAAACTGAATCCACTATGTCTGCATTGAGCCGTAAGCACATTAAATTAGACATTCAGCTACTTATGTTCTAATTGAGGGAGTTGGATGCTATAATTAGCTACAAGCAAGAAGGGTACTGTGTGTCTGTGCCTCTGAAAGTTATTGACTTTGAATAGTTGTGTACGAGTCACTGATGAAGGTGACACAGTGTTCTTCAGTCCTGTCCGTAAATATATTGACTTTAGAGAGACTTGGAAAAACAGCATTGAATGTATATATAAATTGTAATCGGTGATCTATGTTATAAAGATGATGAGATAAAGCCTGGCTAGATTGATGATGCAATCTTCCTCGTGCTTTCCCTTACACAGTATTGTCGTTGAAATCTGGACCGACACGGTGACAAGAGAACTGCACTGCAGTGAACCAGAACCAAGCAGCTGTAGGGAGGTTTGGACCTGGTCCGAGGGTAATTCTTCAATCCTAAAGCCGGATATCCAAATAACATTAGTAAATACTGGGAGTAAAAAATCGAATAATACACAATAAAATGAGTTATCAAATACCCTTACTTTATGACTACAATGATGACGGAGAGACCCTAGATCCTAATGAGGATCCATAATTCATTTAAGACCGTACTATTCCAAACCTAATCCTTGGATGCACTTTCACCACGTAGGACTCTAATTTTTATGTATATCACATAGAAAATACAAATCATCGAGAATGTCTCTTGAGCCTTTGCCCCTGATTTATTTGATATTCTCTTTGTCTACAATGCCGTTAAGCCAGCTTATAAGTACCCTAATTCTTGACATAGGGCCCCCCACAAAATACATATCTCTCTCTCTCTCTCTCTCTCTCTCTCTCTCTCTCTCTCTCTCTCTCTCTGTGGAGGTGGGTTAAAATGAGAGTTCTTTGGTGTATGTGTGTGTGGGTGAGGGGCCGGAGGTGGCAATTAAATGGTGAGGATTGGTACAATTAGGTTCCAAAGGGAGTGATATTTGTTGGGTAGCCATGTTGGTCAGTGTTGCATTTAAAGATGTTCCCCGGTATTTATGTTGTTATGTACTTATCATTGTAATCTCACCCACGTATTTGGTTCTTTCTGGTCCCAAAGAACAAAAAAGCTGTGTTACAGTGTTAGATATCGCTTTCTTATCTATTGGCTTACCGGCTATGGCTGCCTTCAAAATCACTTTGGCTTATGTTTGGCTTTCGTTTTCCCATTAATGTTAGGTTCCCACCTTCAACCCCATGACTTGAAATTTATTATTTTTCTTTTAAAAAAAGAATATTTTAAATAAGACAATGCTTTCTTTTCTTTTCCTGATGTATACTCCGAATCCCATGTTTCTATAGGACATAAAAAAGAATATTTTAAATAAAATTTCCTTTTCTTTGACTAATAGACCTAATATATACTTCCAACTAACCTGCCTAGAATTATCAAATCAGAATATGCACTCTTAAATCAAATACCTAAACCTAAGAAAAAATTCCTGCAAACCAGGTAACAGGAGAATTCCTGTTGTTTGGTTTCATGTGCACTAATCTAGAATCTGTTCTTCTTCTAATGGATTCACAAATCCTCTTTAGGTTCTTAGTATTTTCTAAAATACCATTTTAATTGGAGTAGAATTTCATATGAGTTCATGCAAAACTGGATAACAGGAAAATTCCTACTACCCAATTTACAAGAAAATTTTGTCCTCGAACCCATCCATACCCATGTTTGAACAACATAGAATGGTCAAAATATCCATGATTAAACAAATCAGACTACTCTTTATTGATAACTTACAAGTTATTGATTTACAGTTAAAACCCTGTTTGTTTCATGATAAAAATTTTCATGCGAATGAAATTTTACAAAAAAATTTCTCTCTATGTAATAATTTTCTATTTTTCAAAGTCTTTCTTGTATTTCACGTTTAAAATAGGATTTAAGAAAAAAAAACTTTTTTTCCGTCGTTGTACACGAAAACAAATGAGTTTAGACATAAGTTTTGTGGGATAATCAAAATACTTTTTTAGATCAAATGACCCAAAACTCACCATGCATCCATATCACCTTACGTGATCAATACCCCACCCTACCACTCTTCTCCCAACAAAAAGTAGAGTCAAGAAAGAACCCATTAATCTACTATAACTGATGGTTAGAAAATGTGAAAAAAAAAGAGAGAGGAAAAGGACTTGGGTTGCCCGTACGAGATGATTAGTATTAAGAGGTAATGCTCATGGTCGTAACACTTTTTGATTGTGAAGCCAAGCCTA
This sequence comes from Protea cynaroides, assembly GCA_028583415.1. Lineage (NCBI taxonomy): Eukaryota > Viridiplantae > Streptophyta > Magnoliopsida > Proteales > Proteaceae > Protea > Protea cynaroides. The sequence goes on along the minus strand of CM053269.1, from coordinate 65,376,774 downwards.
AGCTCATGAGCTTCAAGGGAGAGGAGCCAGTCTGTATATATATATAGAGAGAGAGAGAGAGAAAGAGAGATAGGAGGACGGGCAGGAACAGTATCCTGATGTTTGCATGTATGTATGGGCAGAGGAGAGAGATGGAGTATAAAGACAATGATGATGAGAGGGGTTTTGAGATAGTGTATCAGCTCGTACTAAGCCAAGCCGACCAAAGCACGCCCACCGAAGCAAATGCCGGGATGGTGTAAAACCTACTTCTTTACTAGCATCCCGAGCAAGAGGAAAAAGTGGAAGAAGCAAAAGGTATTCTCTTATTTCCATGTTTTGCAGTATTAATATTTACATTCATACTCTCTCTCTCTCCTCTCCTCTCCTCTCTCCTCTCTCCTCTCTCCTCTCTCGTATGGGTTATGGATTGGGGGACAGACAATCTCCAACCCTAATATCTGATCCTGTCTATTATTATTTTTTTTTCTTCTCATTCTTGCTGTATATTTATCATCTCCTCTTTTGCCTCCATTTCTCCTCTTGGGTAGGTGTGGTGAATTATTTTCTCTTTCCACACTCCCCAACATGGAGCCTTTGTTCTTACAAGTCCCAAGATTATATCATTTTCCCACCACCCCCATCCCCCATTGCTTCACCGCAATCCCCTTCTCTCTCTCTCTCTCTCTCTCTCTCTCTCTCTCTCTCTCACTGTCCCTTTATTTAATCACAACCATTCGTGATTTCTTCTCCCCCTTTCTCATCTTTAAATGGATTTACTTTAACCCTTTAATCCAGTGATTAACTTTTGTTTACTCTCAGCCCTTTCTACACTTTTGAGTGATCTTTATTTTGGGTTCGCTTCTCTCTCTCTCTCTCTCTCTCTCTCTCTCTCTTCGCTCTGGTCTATAATAACCTGTCCATCCAACGAAACCAAGCTCCCTTCTCACCTTTAACCATGGCAGACCCTTACTCCAATTTCTTCACTGGATGGTACACCTTCAATCCTCTTTTCCACAATTTCTCTTCTTCTCCCTCCTCCTCCAACCCATCTCATCCTCCTCATACCTACAACTACTACAATAATTTCAACAACAACAACAACTCCACTCACTGTCACTCGGCACCTCCATCCCCTCCACTCAGAGAAGCACTTCCTCTCCTCAGTTTAAGCCCAACCAGGCATGAAGAAGAAGAGCCCTCCTGCAGTGCCATGGAAGAAGATAAGAACAAGGGCAAAGACCAACACAGCTTCTATTCTAGTCCCACTGATGATGAAACTGTGACTGTTGCCTTACATATAGGGCTCCCCAGCCCTAGTGCTGCAGATCTGATCTCAAGAGTCTCTTCCTCTACCGAGATGACAGATAAGGAAGGAGTAAGTGTTGTTTCTGGGTACCAACCTAATAGACTCAACAAGGGTCAGTACTGGATCCCTACTCCTTCTCAGATTCTTATCGGTCCTACCCAGTTCTCATGTCCTGTATGCTGTAAGACCTTCAACAGATACAACAACATGCAGGTATGTTTAATGACATGAGTACTAAGTCCCTCTCCTTTCCTTTTGTTTTTACCCTTTCAATTTTGGGTAAGAAGAGAAACCCAATTCTTCTTTCTCTTTTCTTAGTTAGGTTTCAATATTGCACTCTCATCCAAGTTTGATAATAGAAGTGTATGTTGGTAATATATTGGGTATTTCATTTCCTCTCTTTTTTTAATTTCTGTTTTTTATTTTATTATATATCTATATATATATATATATATATATATATTTTAATCTTTTCCGATTGCATGGTTTGTGGTTTTGGGAATTCGAATATATTTATCTGGTTCTGGTCCAACTGAGACTGAGATCAGTGCATTTCTTTATGTGATTGAACAACACAGACAATGTTCCTTATGCTTTTGGCACTTCGAAGTGTGTGTTCACACAATATACATTGGCACGCGTGTAAAACTGATATATGTTCCAGTTCTATTTGTAGGTATCAGATTATCTTCATCAAAGAACCCAACTTCTACATCTGAAGATTTCTGAAGACTCCAGTCTGAAAAAAAATATAAATAAATAATCCACCCTACATGCATGAGAAGTCACACAAAGGCCTATAATAGCTTAGCGAATCTGAATCAAGATATTTCTAACACCAACTTCTGCATCCTCAGAATTAATTTCCTTGTCTGAGTGCCTTTTCTTCATTTTTTTTTTTTTTTGGGGGTGGGTTTGAGGAACTGATGGAAAAAAAGAAGCTCACTATCAACTAACATCAATTGGGTAAGGGAAGATATAGAACCTATTCGCTTCATATCATTTCCTGAAGAACAATTATTCTGAGCTTATATATCCATTTACAAACTGTTCCCTGCGACTTGAGCACTTTAGCAAGAATTCATTCGAGTTCAGTCTTGGAGAGAGAGAGAGAGAGAGAGAGAGAGAGAGAGAGAGAGAGAGAGAGAGAGAGAGATTGTATCCACCAAACAGATATACTCCCCTCTCTTGTTATCTATAGTTCAAACAAAGTAAACCTAAATGTACATAGGAGATATATAAATGCTAGCCGCTGTATCACAGAGTGAGATCACAATCTAAAAAATCCCATCAGCGCTTCAACAAAGAACAATATATAAAATATGTTCCTAGGATTCCAACGAATGACTAATTTGTAGCAGAAGTGCTAGTTGGATTCAGTGGATTAGACATTCCTCTACTTGTTTTAGAATTTACTGCTGTTGTTTATTTTATTTTATTATTGTTATTTTTTTTTGGGGGTGTTTGCTGATTATTCTCTATACTTGTGTTTGTGTGTATGTGGGTGGGTGGGAAATGGTTGTTTTAATTTGCAGATGCATATGTGGGGGCATGGATCACAGTATAGGAAAGGGCCGGAGTCTCTAAGGGGAACCCAACCGACAGCCATGCTTAGGCTGCCTTGTTATTGCTGTGCACCAGGGTGCAGGAACAACATCGATCACCCAAGGTCAAAGCCTCTCAAGGACTTTAGAACCCTCCAAACCCATTACAAGAGAAAACATGGAATCAAGCCCTTCATGTGCAGGAAATGTGGTAAGGCCTTTGCTGTGAGAGGTGACTGGAGAACCCACGAGAAGAACTGTGGGAAGCTATGGTACTGCATATGTGGATCTGATTTCAAGCACAAGAGATCTCTCAAGGACCACATCAAAGCTTTTGGACATGGACATGCAGCTTATGGCATTGACTGTTTTGAAGAAGAAGATGAACCTGCCTCTGAAGTCGAACAAGATGATGATGAGTCGTTACAGTGATACACAGCCATTTCTCTCAGTAAGAACAAGTTTTAAAAAAAATGGAAGTCTATCACTTTGTTCTCGTTAATATAGCCAGTAGGACCCAAACAGGCAAATACATCATCAATGTTAGGACCAAGTTCCTGTAAATCCATTTTGCTCTGATCACTTCATGATTTCATGTGGGTGGTTTCTATTTCTTTCTTTTCAGCTTTTAGTTCTATCTTTGGTAATATGGGTTCTGATGAATTGTCAAAATATTCCTTACCCAAAGCAGCTTAAGCCGCAGTTAACTTTTTTTCCTTCATTGATTGAATGAAGAAACTGAGGTCAAGTTGCACGTACAAACACATCCCCCTAAAAGAATAATGTCGAAATGGCTTATTAAGTACATACATAACCTTTAATTGTTGTACATCTCAACTCTCAATAAAGCATGTAGGACATGTAATACATGCATGAATCCATGCTTAGATGCACAACTTTCATTCATTCACTTCATATGGGAATCCATGGTACGTGGGATATAGATTTGGAGAAGGGATAGAAGAAATGACCCATTTAGTAGTTGAGAACTGTGAGAGTCTCAAAATGAGCAAAAGATCTCTTCTGCTTCCTCTATCTCTAGGGATTAGGGTACAACATGGATGACCTATGTGGTTTTTGTTTTGGGTACGAAAAGAAATTAGATAAAAGGAAAAGGGAAACAAAAGGGAAAAAGGGGAAAGAAGAGAAAATTTTTGATGGGAGACCTTAGAGCCTTATGTAATCAACAAAATCTAGAAATGGACAGGGAAGGATATAGGTTCACTGGATAACAAAGATGGGTGAGGGATATTTCGTACCAAATGTGGTTGGGAGATAGGCTTTTCAAACTGCAAATGCATCAGCTTTTTGGGTGCATATGATGCCCTTCGCTTTGGGGTAGTGGAGGTTTGTTGATGGATGGAATCACTATCTCTTGAAAATTCAAATCAAATGATTAGCTTGTGAGAGAGAGAGAAGTTTATAATATAAAAGAAAAGATGGGTAGGGTGCAACAATGAAAGTACCAATTATATAAGATGTCTATAAGGTTGGGTGGAACTGGGAAAGGAATGGATCTTGGTGGCAGCTTTGTTCAAGCTTGAACGTAGAGAGAGAAAGAGAGAGATGGAGGAGGAAGATGAGGGAGGGAGATAGAACAGAGACTAGGGGGAGAGGATTTCTACACGGGGGGAGAGACGCTGAAAACAGTAACCGAGGGGAGCCCTGGTTCCATTGGTTGGGCTTATTTGCGACATATACAGATGTACCCTACAGGAAACGCTCCCCAGCTGATGGACCCTACTACTGTTGGATGGGATTGTAGATTGATAAGACGTTTCAATAGCACACCTTTGACTATACTCTCTCTCTCTCTCTCTCTCGCTCTGGATTTTACTTTTTCTCTCTTTTTAACGTAGTCTTTGGATTTTCACTTTCTAACGAGGTAAACAATTGACAGTCTTTAATTGCTATTAGTGTTGTACGTATAAAGTTTTTACAGAACAGTCATATCACTGATGAATACGATGATGTTAATAATGTAACTGCAGTGTCATAATTATTTACTACTTACTATTTACTATTTCTTCTTTAAAGCTCACCATCTAGCAGCAACAATTTACACCCTTCTAAACGGATGCCTTTTTTTTCCCCCTTACTCACCAAGCTACTCCAGTATCCGATCCGAAAAAGAAAAAAAAAGTAAGATATTATTAAAAAAAAAATTTACATTATAAAATATTATATATTAAATTTTAAATGTCAAAACGAACATAACCAAACTTAAAAATAAAAAATTATCTTACGTAGATCAAATGAATCCTTTTCAAGAAACCCACCTGACCCTACCCTATCAATTGCAGGCACACATTGATAACTGTTATTATTGTTGGTGGGTTGGGGCACACATTAATCTTTAGTTTTAATATTAATATACATGCAGGAATATATTTTTCTAAGGAGAGATTTTTTATTTTTTGCTCTGATTTCCAAACCAAGTGTTGGACCAACCCTTGAATCAACCATCAGTCTACAAGTTTCTATTGACATTTCTTTAATAAAGGGATACATATTTTCTTATGGCTGTGTGTTTGGTAAGTAATCTTGGAATGCATTTTTAGACCAAAGGATTTATTCTTGCTATAGAATGAGAATAAGGCAAAGAGTTAGACATTTTGATCCATTCTAGTGTTAAAATGGAGAATGGGCAAAAAAGCATCTTCCCGAATGGGAATGGATCGCTTTCTCCTAATACACGTATTCTATTGGCTAAGCAAGATAATGCATAACAGGATGCATTTTTTTACCTAGAATGTATTCTAAGAATGTATATCAAACATAAAAATATAAGTGGACTGATCACATCCAGACAATGGAATTGATTGTCTCCCCTTTTAAGCCTTAGCAGTTGAGTCAAGCCCTGCCTACTTAAAATCCCAAGATGGTTTATTATTGTCTATGTTTGATTTATAATTACATGTATTGCCCTGACTTTGTCAAGGAGACCAAGCATCCCTTATAAAGGAATATATCTTTGGGAACCTAAATTTTATCCCCTATCTTCCATTCACATTCCAACACTAGGGAGACAACTTTGTCTCCCTTTGGCTCGATTCACAAGTCTTTTTTTCTACCAGATCTCTAGAGCTCTTCTCGATGCAACAGACACTAAATCTGATCTCCAACTAAAAACTGAAACTGAAGTTCAAGCCTGAAACTCATCAACCCACAAAGGATTGATTTCTGCCTAGTGAATTTGTTATTGGACATCAGTATATATCACACAGCATTATCTGGGAGAACCGAATAAGTAGAGGGAAAAAAATGAGAGGAAAAGGGCAAGATAATCTTGTGCCATAATCACCTTTTGAACCAGAAAAAGGAAAAGAATAAATACATAAATGAAGAGGAAAACCAAAGAAAAACCTTCTTTTGGATTATGCCTAGAGATAATTTTTATGCATTATCATCTTCCATGGCTGACTCTAATATGCTTTTTTTTCCATCCACATCTTATGCTAAAGTTGTCTTGCTTTGGATGTCTTGGAGATTCTCCAAGTTGTAGATATTGGGTTTCTTTGTTAATGAATATTGCAGAGAGACTTCAAACGAGAGAGAGAGAGAGAGAGAGAGAGAGAGAGAGAGAGAGAGAGAGAGAGGCTTTTCTCTAGGTGATGAGGAGTCTGAAGAAAAGCCATGTTTGGCTTTCTTGGCATGATTCCAGTATATGAAATCATCTATTTGAGAGATAAAATCAAGGTCTAGCTACTTGAAAAAAGATCATACTTAGAAAGAACTACACTCAAATCAAAGTTAAAGAAACCCACGCCCCAAAACCCTAGAAGGAATTATAATAAATCGTAAATAAAAAGGGGAAACCAATCAAAGAAAACACACATGTAAATTCGTCTTCTACTGCGTGTTTGCGAATCATCTTATGTGTATGTTCTCTATGAAGAACAAACCCCGCCTTTTAGGTGTCAGGTCTTGTTGGGTCTAATCTGGTTCATGTGGATGGTAAGATTTGCATGGATCCGGGTTTATCCGATCCATCCTGAGAATGATAAAAAAATATGGCAGCCCAACCTCAGAAAGAGTATCTTTCTTTGGATAATCCAATGTGGCCCAAGTTTCGAAAATGTAAATTCTAAAAGATTTTAGAGCTGCCACCAATAAGAGAGGAGTGAGATGTGTAAGAGAGACATGTGGACGAAATATCAATCACAGGAAGAAAGGCCCCACATAGATCAAAATGAACGGTTCACATGGGATAAAATTCTGTAGTTGCATGCAGGCTTTTTTTCACAGTGCAGGCAAAAGAACACAAAAATAACATAAAGAACAAACTTATACTGTATAACAGCAAAAGACATTTATGACATGCCACCAAAATATAGTAAAGTGCCCAATACATACATTGGTGTGAATGATTTACTTTTTTTCTTTTCTTTTTTTCTTATCATTTCTTTTCTGGCTAAATAAATATATCCACCTTACCTCTTCTATGATAATTGCAGTAGTCATAGCATGATTGAAAAAATATAGGAATATATAAATGTTAACAGTGAAAACATTGATTGTGTGAGATTTATTTGTACTTTCATGTGCTACACTACTCATACTCTCAAAACTTGGTGGATCTTCTTTTTGGCTTGGGTTGATAGCTTTTCCTCAAAATGAAATTCGGCAGATTGATTGAATGATTCCTTAGTTTTTTTTTTTTTTTTTTTTTTTTTTTTGTTAAAAATAAATAGCAAGAATATATTAAAAGGAAAGAATTTACGATGGTAAATCCCTTGGGTTTTTTTTATTTTTTATTTTTTTAAAGAATTAACAAAAATTATATTCAAAAGAAAGAATTTACAATGGTAAAAGATAGGCAAGCCTAGACAACTAATTAAAAACGGAGGAAAGAATGAACAGCAGAAGGGTTTGAAATCCACTTCAGCATGACCATCAGTAGAAACTAACCCCCTCCCCTCTCCCCCCTTTTATATATATATATATATATATATATATATATATATATATATATATATATATATATATATATATATATATATATTGATTAACAAAAACAGAACCTTGGCTGCCCCAAAATATCCCAAGACAATTCAGACCAAAACAACTAAGGAAGCTGTTGCCGGGTTTGAAAAATTAAATTGTGAGTTGCCTTTTTGGCCAAATAATCTGCGGACTGTCGCATTTTCTTTCTTAAAGCTGTGCAAGACCTTCCAAGTGATAGAATTTAGATATAACGAAATTCAAGATCTATTAAGCTAATTTATTTCTTAACTTATACGAGGGAAGGGGGAAGAAGATTTGATAATTTCATGAGAACCTATTGCCACTTTATTCAAACATTGACCAATCAATGTTTCCTTTTGATGGATTCTTTTTATTTACTTGAGCACTACTATGAAAATTCATTGAGGAACGGTAACCCACACCCTTGGTAGGAGCTATGGTCCCAGTGGATGCCTAGCTGGACATTGGACCCCATTTTATTGGGAGTTGAGAGCTACGTTGGATAATTATATTTAATAGATGGTTAACATTCTTCGGCAAATTTTAGCCCATCTCTAAAGTTCATTTGATCATCATGATGATCACATGGATGTCTATGATCATGTGACATCGTATGATCATGTGGCCTTGGTTTAGGTTTTGTTTTTTTTTTTTTTACTCGGCTTTTTCTTTACTAATGGCAGTGCCGAAGGTGGGGAGGATTCTTAGCCCGGTTGTAATTGACTCTTTTATTTTTTTTTTCTTTAATAAAATCTTATTCTTAACACACACAAAAAAAGGTCAAATTTCAGGATAACGTAAGGATCCTTTGTTGGGCGGCAATGAGGGGATCCAACGGCGGACATCATTGGGCATGTGTCTTGATGCACTACCTCATTACTGTGCAACAGAAGACCTAAATCCAAATTTCTTAAATTGGCCGTGAAGCTAGTATTTTTATTTTATTTTTTATTTCTTACTCTTTTGTTGAGACATGCACATTGGTTAGGTCTAGAACCTTAAATGCCTTGTATACTTGAGAGTCCTTTCACTTTATTAGTTCAAACTATTGAGATAGAATCTTAACAAGAAACATAAAACATATACTAAAAACCTTAACTCAAAGATTTATATATATTCTCTCTTTTATATCTTCTTTTTTTTTTTTTTTGGTAAACTCTCTTTTATATCCTAAATCACTAAGAAGCTGGACTCGAAAGTTTTTTGAGTTATAGAATCATAATCCAATCGACCTATCCAAACATCCAAGAATTGGAAGCAATGGATGTTTATGTGGGTCCAAGTGGGTATTCTGGGTCAGAGGACATGGGCTCGTAGTCCACCAAACCTTTTTCATAGACATGTTTAAGACTAAAAAGTCGAAGATTAAAAAGAACTTTACTTTAATTAAATGTAGAATCCTGGCCATGCAGGTGGTCTGGTGGCATTTTTCGGAATCATGAAAGTAGATCAATTCTCTTTTACAGTGGTTACAAGGCCGAGTTTTCGACCCTTTTTCAAGGTTTGCAAGTATTCTGAAATTATGGATTGAACGTCACTCAGTAGCGGTGGTCCTCTGCGTACAAGCTAAAAATATTTCAAAAAATATCCTTCATCATTGGTGGTCACTTGAACCCTACTTGTCGTCCATTACCTAGCAAATCATCCATTGTTTTAGAGAGTAATCCGGTGGCTGATTTTCTAGAAAAGTATGATGCAAAGATCAATTCTTTAATTCGTTTTAAGATTTTCCTTAATCTCTATGGGTGGAAAATTTCATGGGAGTTTTTGGTTTTACTAATGATAATGTCGAAGGTTAAGTGTTAAGCTCAGGTGGTTTTAGTTTTTTATCGAACTTTACCCTGACTTTGTATATTCATATTTATTTTTTAATAAAATTCTTTATTGACTTATAGTTAAAAAATATATATTAAAAAAAGAAAAAAAAAAAGAAAAAAAAGGAAAAAAAACAGAGAACCTTAATTTTAAGGGGGAAAAAGAAAAAACAACTTCTTCACCAGATTCCTCGATAGTCCTTCTCCCTGCCCAATTAAATAAAAGATGAAAAAGTACTTTCCTTGCAAACAAAAGAAAGCTGATCAGCTCTGATCTCTAAGATATTTTGTTTTTTTTAAGGATATTTACATTACTGCCACACAATTCACTAATTCGTTGATTTTAGATTGCTTGGCTCTGATTATTTGTTTCCATTACAGAATCCTTAATTCTCCGCAGTGCTAGAATTGTTTGGCAGAGTCAGAAATTTTTTCCATGGGGCCAAAGTTCTACTGACCATAGGCTAAAATATTGTCCATAGTTGTTACTCTAGTACCTCAGCTTTGCTGCAAGACTGCTAATGCTATATCAAACCGGATAGATGTCAGACCACTTTATAACCTTGACAAATTGACAGTCTAATAATCCAAATGATGTTACAGTATATTAATAATAATATTATTATTATTTTTTGGTAAAAATATTAATATTATTACACATACACTGTAAGGGTCTTAAAGCCTAAATGGGTGGTTTTGGTTTAACCGTTCGATTCAGTTTCAGTTCAATGTGAATAGAATAAAACAAAATCAAATTGTTTATTAAATTTGTTTTGAAATGTTTATCAATATTAATTGATTTCAGATATTCAAATTTCAAAAGCTTTCATGGGAAGAGGAGGAGAGAGAGAGAGAGAGAGAGAGAGTTGGGAATAAGGGAGAGGGGAGAGGGGAGAGGGGAGAGGGGGAGAGGGGAGAGGAGGGAGGGAGAGAAAGTATTAAAATAATTTTAATTTATTTTTTCTACCCTAAGTTATGAAGGTTGGCTTATGATTTAGAGACACTATGCCATGTGGAATGCATTAAAATAATTTTAATTTATTTTTCTATCCTAAGTTATGAAGATTGGCTTATGATTTAGAGATATTAGGCCATGTGGAAAGCATTAAAATAATTTTATTTTATTTTTATGAGTCCTTCAGCACTAAGGGATTAAAAGAAAAGATGTAATTGATTTTAATAATTCTAATTAAATTGTTGGTTATAAACAGTTTCATTAATGAAACCAGAACCATTTAAGTAAACAATTTCCTTTTTAAATAAGAATCGAACCGTTTAATAATCAATTTTACAATTTTAATTTAAACGACCCGATTTGATTTTTATAAAAGATTTCAGTTCATTTTTTAAATCCTTAGTACACTATATAAATCCTGTAGTTTATAGGTAGCATGACAATAATTAACAATGAGGGTTTTGAGGAGGTGAGGGTGGAGGACAGGAAAGATTGTGAGGAGAGGCAACTAATTAATATTATACATTTCGCTCCACTGTCTTCATCCACGTGACGAAAATCGAGGGTAATAAATCTCCACCTCCCCCTATTGTATGTAGTCCAATGTTACCCTTAGAGTTCCTTATAACCACAATAAAGATAGGAAATCTCTTCACCATGGGTGAAAAGAAAGTGCACCAAAAACGTTATAAGTGATCTAAAAATTCAGGGGGAGCAATGGCCCTCCTCGGCATAGCCCATGGTTAGGTCATGGATCACCCAATCACCCGCCAAGGCAAACAGTATTTCCTTCAAGGGTTAAAGATATTATTAATATATATATGTCTATGGTGATGTATATTAGATAAAGTCTATCATATTTATTTATTAATATATTCTTTGCTGATCTTTAACTATATATATATATATATATATATATATATATATATATATATATATATGTGTGTGTGTGTGTGTGTGTGTGTGTGGATGTATTTCATTTATTTGGAAAACAAGAAGAAGAAAGGCTGTAAACCTGTAACCACATATATTTCTATATACGACTATAAGGCAACATCTTGGGTTCAAGGCACTTATGCCACATGCCTCATTAGTAACTATTAAGATCAGATGTAAAAGATGAATATATCAAATGCTCAAACAAATAATCATTACAATAATGTTTTATCTTCTGCATTTCTTTAAACAATTAAATAAAGTTCCAATTAAAGTAATTCTAACAGCTTTATAAAAAAATATTGTATATGTAATCAGCTAATTCGTTTGTGGATCCACACCATAATTATCTAACTATATTTTTCAAGGGTGATTAACAAATTTTGTTTTAACATAAAACACTTGAGAATCGAGAAATAGAGACAAAAGTACATGCTATAAATATTTCAAGTCCCCTACGTTATTTTACAGTTTTCGTGAATAAAAGAGATAATGTTCCTTCTTGTTGTAAAATGTCATGGTCCTTTTTTTTAATTTCTATTCGATAGGCTCCATGCTTAGTTTAAAAAAATAAAAAAATAAAAAAAATAATGCCAATGTTACAACAAACAGAGCCTAACAATGATTCTTTTTGTTTTGATGTAAAATTTTTCCTAAGTTTTTGTTTTCAATTTTTGTTTCTAATAGATAAAATATAGTGATCTCTAAAGAAGAAGAAAAATTAAAGAAATTCAGTCTTTATTACTTCTTGAAAACAAACATTTGAAAAAAAAAATTTAACATATAAAAAATATTACACGTAAAATTTTCATATAACATTTTATGTCAAAACAAATGGAACCAACAAAATTGATCAAGGGGAAAGAGAGATAAAACCTAAAGACTTAAACACATTTTTTATTCTCCAATCTCCTCTTCTTCTTCTTCTTCTTTTTTTTTTTTTTTTTTAATAAATCATGAATCAATTACAACAGCTTCTCCTCCCCCACTTGGGTCCATTCAAATACGATTAATTATGAACCATGAATGTAAATTTGAACAAGCGAATTAAACCAAGAAACTAGGCGATTATAGTCCTATAAACATGATGAGTCATCGGACCCTAACCCAAGTACCATTCTTGTGGTCCCAAATCTCAGGAATTCCCTTGTTTCAATAAAAGCAAAATGATGAGAGGACCCCTCCTCCCAATCATTGTGCCACGAATCATGTTTGTGTGGTATGGGATATATAGTATTTTTATCTTATTGTATTCTGGTGAAAATAAACCTTCATTTCATCACAATGTATAATAGAGATTAACACATGTTTACCATTTATTGCCAATGGCAATTAATGAGCTCTACAAATCTCAATTACCTTGATATGAACATTAACATTTTCCTTAAGATTTCGAGGAAAATAAAGAGAAAGAAAGGGAAATTAAATCAAACCTTAAAAATATTTTGTAATCATTACTTAAAATTCGTCCAAATTTCTTCTATTTCAAAAATAAAATAAAAATTATTATCTAAAAAATATTATTAAATGTTTAAAAGCTAATGACCATAATAGTTTTCTTTTTCATTTTAAAGCCAATTTCACTTGCCTTTCCTTCTGTTTACTTGCAACTAGCCAGGTGGAGTTTGAAGGATTTATATACAATAATTTTTTTTTCTTGTTTTCATTAATCTACAAATATTCTACAGCAATAATTAAATGCCAAAAATTTCAGTTTGAAAGCAAAACCAAAATATCCATTTAACTTTAGGTCATTGTGGATTCAACGTTACTGGTACTAATAACTTCACAGTGACAATGGAACATCAAATGGTCCATTGAATATGGTTTTAGTTCATTGAATCGAATAGAGTTTTGGTTATTCTAAAAATCGATACAGGATTAATATTAAATCGATACAAAACTAATAAGAGAGTGGCATATGACCAATATTTAATTAAATGGTATTGAAAAATGAAGGTATCAGATATCATATCAGTCGTATCAGCCAATTCTAATGCCAATATAATCCTGATACCTAATTAAATGGTCCAACCATGAACCACCCGGTCCAGCATTACTGTGGGCCTATTCAACCTTCTTGTCTACCACTCTAATAGGAAGGTGGGAGAATGGGAGGTGCAGCTAGGGTTAGTCAAAAAGGTTAATGAAAGGAGAAGTTGCAGTGGGGGACTGGCAATCAAAAGAAAGATAAGTCTTAACTTTTGGGCTTTTGTGGGTTGAGTTGGAGTGTGGGTACTCTTTCTCACCATGGTCCCCTTTCTACTGTCTGGATTCTGAATTGATCATTAAATACTACCTCTGTAAATTTTAAGAGAGAGAGAGAGAGAGGTGTCGTCTTCCCCTTAAAAATCCAAACTCTGAGACTGAACCAGACTGATCCATCCACTTTGCTGTTCTTGGGGTTTGTTGTTGTTGAACTCTTTCACAGACAGATAGATAGCTGATGTCAAGTTGTCAAGTGAAGTGATGAAGTCTGTAAAACAGTGGGAACAACTCTTCCCCACGGCGACCGTACACTCTCCACCTAATTTTTCACATGCCCTATTATATGCATAGGCTAGGATATCCCATAGGCTATTACTACCCTCCACAACCACACCAAAAGCTATCCAGCTAGAGATGGATGGTGGCATGGTGCACCCTCTTTCTTCACTGCTCATAACCCATACTGGAAGTAGGATCTTAATCATTTGATGGGAATCACCAGTATGTACATGTACTTTTTATGGGATTTCATCACTATCAATATGGTGTGGGACTTATTAGATATGAACGGTTATAGAATCCCAAAGAAAACATTAAATACATGCAGGTGAACTATTTTCATCTTCTTGTGTTACCTCTTCAAATGGGCTTCATATTGGGCCCAGCCCATGAGACAAGAAACTAGGGTTTAGCTAATGGCACATAGTTGTTACGAATGAGTGTCAAGACCACAGCCCATATAAATTGGTTTGATTAAAATTTCGAATCCTGAATTTGACATGCAGAATGGGTTGATTCAGTAAAAACATAATTACCTAAAAAAGGAAATATCGGAAGCAGAAAACAATAGTAAGAAATATGAAAGTTAGATAACGGTATCATTGCAAAATCTGCAATTGAAAGGTAAGAAATATGGGTCTCAAAAGAAACATTTAATTTTGTGGAATTACAATCTTGGTTTAAGGTATGGGTATCGGTTTTAGACCTGGTCAATCTCAATTCAATTATTATTTTAATATTATTATTATTATATATGGTATCGATCACATGTTAGTTTTCCATTGATTCCGTATACTGATCCGATCTGAATTGAATCGATTTTAAACATAATTGATACTGCGTCTAGATTTAAAACCTTAGTCACAATTGCATAGAATTAACAATAATATATTTTCCTCTTATATAAAAGTGACACAAAGATGTTTCCACTAGTTTCTCTTTTAGGTATTGCTTTTTGAGGATCTTCAGATTCAAACTTTAATGGGATGTGTTCTTTTAAGGCTCAAAGCTGACAGGTGATGGACTCTCCTGCTTGACCATGGAGATGGGTTAGGGCTTAAGGGGGGCAGGGTTAAATGACCCAATCAATGGAATAATGTAAGGGTGTAAGTTGGTTTGGTTTTCGTTTGGTTCAAGATATATTAGATATAAATCGAAAACGGATTACTAAGTAGTGTGGCATAATACCCTTCCCATGGCGGCGTTGCTACTCCAGGTTTCTGGTTTCTCTAGCAAAGACAATAGCACCGATCTTGGAATAGGGCTTAGAGAAGCGTAGAATCTCTGAATGCCACAAGAAATGAGAAAATTGGAACTGGAATGGTCATGGGCCTTCACTATTACATCCCAAGCGACTCTCTCCTAGGGGTCTCTCCCTCCCAATCTCCATCTCTGCTATGTTTCAACTCTCGACGGAGGAAAAGATTCTCGAAAACACTTCACAAACTATTTAAGTTATTGTATACATTGATTTCTATCTATTTTTATTGTATACCAATTTTCATTATCTAAAACCAAAATGCAGTTCGGTTAAGTTTTTAACAACCGATATCGGTTCAATTTTTGAAGGCCAGTTTCGATTCGGTTTTTTGGTTCTATTGACATCCTTAGAATAATGTCTAGTTTCTGATAATCCAACGAAGCAATTAGTTGCTGTAGTAAATTATGGATGAATACAAGATAAGAATTAGCCAAAAGAATCTCTTCTTTCCATATATTATTTTGGGGCCTCAAGGGTAGTTGCTTTAGGTAGCTTTTACATTTAATCAATCAATGATGGGTTTGATGTTTATAGCAAGTGGTGCCTCTTCCCAATAAAATTCAAAGAAAATTTTTCCTGCCCTTTCTTTTTTTTTTACTCTTTTAGCTGATGAAACACTTTTCTTCTCTTTGGCTTTAAGTGTAGCTGTCTTTATCTCCCTCTACTAATGTCCATCCTCTCATTTAACTTGGTGAGAATAATCAAAAGCTTACTTTTTTTTTCTCAGTGAAGAAAAAGGTAGGACAGGACTACTTTAGGACACCATGAATCTACTTAGATATTTATGTTTCACATATGGCATGTTTGAAAGTTGCATTCAAAGCCCATTTCTTTTATGTTCTCAAAGTCATTGAAGAAATTATGGAGATGGACAACTTCTCTTTCAATAAAAAAAGTATCAGAATTAAATCTCAGACAACTCCTAGAAGTTAAATAGTGTTTCCATAAATACAAAAGTTTACATAATGATACATTGCATACCAAATTTCCATGGCAGGCCCTGATGTGGACTCTGCCCATGCTGATGGTGCATAAATTTTTACAATTTCTATTTTCTATTAGTAACTTTCTGCCATGGCTCTGGTTTTTTTTTTTTTTTTTTTTTTTAATATGAAAATTTTCCTTTAATGCTCTATTTGTTCCAAGTACACAACAGATAAAAAGGGAAATATTCCTGTAAAATAAGACATTCTATTTTTAAAACTAAAATAGAAAAAATAGGAAAATTTGCATGGAAGAAAATTTTCATCTGAAATATTTTTCGCACAAATTTTTTTGAAACAAAACAAACAGGGCCTTATGTAAAAATTTCCAAATTTTTTTTTAAATGTTAGAACAAAAAGTGGAAAATCCCATTTTACATGATACATCTCTTTTCACCTTTACATGAAATCATCTTGGATTACACATGGCATGTAAGTAAATAGAAATAATGAAGCTAAATGCCAGGAATGTGGAAGGAAAAACCTGTGAGGATTCCAAGCTTGAATATCACATCACAGCTCTTGTAGGAGAGGAGGAAAAAAAAAAATTAAAAAGAACCAGGTTTACAGAGAAATTGTCAGCTTTGGCCTTGGGCTCCTTAGTACAGAATATATTCACAAGTCCTCTATCCATTCACTTTACAGTGAGTGTTAGGTGACAAGTGTCACATATCATGCATTTAAAACCCATGACATTGGCCAGCAGAAATGCAGGACAATCTGAAACTTTCTATCATCCCCAGTGCTGCCTCTCGTTTTTTTCTGTTATGGTTTGCTTATGTCACGCCTCAAATCTAGACGAATTAGAAGTGTGATGAACCATCATAAGAATCAACTGTTTAAACCAAAATCTCGTAATGATCGCTCTAATAATCCAAACTAAATACACATTTTTACAACATAATCAGAGATAATAAAATAAATAACGAAAATCTTATTAATAATGATCTGAGGTCTAACATGATAAATAATTAAATAATTCAATTATCTCCAAATAAACTCAAAACATAATTAAATAATCTATTACAAATTCTCATAACTCCCAAACAAAAAATAACTAAGAATAAAGACATTGGAAACACTCGCACGCAGAGTCGTGCTTGTCTTCCACACTCTGTGTATCCATCATCGCCACGTGTCCATACAACGGCGCCTCCATATAGTCTTCCACAATAGGACCTACATCATCAACTAAAAATATTCGACGTCAAGGGGTGAACATACATCACGACTCAGTGAGTAAACAAAACAATGCACAAACATATGCATGCATTCAATTCATATCTTTAATCTGATTTAAGTTTGTAACTGTGTTATAGAAACGAATGGCGGCCACCGCATTTCTATACACGAGTTTGTGAATCCGCCCAATGGATCAAACACCACTGCCGTCCCACATGCACCCACCATGAAATAGAGATAGAACTAAAGTATCCAGATCACATATTGTTAATACTTCTCCTGATGCCCTACCCATTCCAACACGTATGCCCCTACTAGCGAGGGTTTGCAAACTGAGTCGCAACTAACCAATCCTAAATGTCATACATATGTATCCATGGCCTTATCCCAACATCCCTAAACACGTCCATAGAGATAGAGTTAGTGTTCATCGGCAGAGTCAAAGACCACACAGTCCTTGAACACCCCCTGATGCCCTATGACGTATTAGTTCCGCTAAAGTAAGATCGATACGACGATGTCAATGTGATGCATGGTTTAGGGATCACACACCCCTCCCCACACAGCACACCAACCATACTCACAAACACTTGTCTATTCTTATCATCAATAACAATAGAGTAAAACAATAAAATAAATATGTATGAACAAGAATAGCAGTATTATTGAATGACATGTAAAATGCACATTACAATCATACAAGTATGGTATCAATCATAGCATTGGACAAATAAAGAAAGAATAATTTGTTATTATCCAGTTAGTTTAGGTTTTGTTCCCTCACTTTTGATCGTAGTATCGATCTCTTCTAAGCTTTGAAAATTAACTGGTACTAGTTGAGAACCTAGACAATTTATGAATTTAGATTAGGGTTTGATAGTGTTAGGTTACAATAGTCTCAAATCTAGTTTGACCTCAAAATAGGCTTTCTGCAAATAAGTGGTTGATGCAGTGATCGCAGATATATCTCGACCGTACATTGTGTGGTCGTGCATCATGCGTCCACTGATGCGACCACACAAACCTGTGTAAACTTTCTGAGAGTCTATGGTCGATTCATTGGTTACTCTGTGGTCGACCACTGATGTGACCACACAATTTACTGATTGTGTTTGTGGGTCTTTCTCAATCCAACCTCTGGTCCATTATTAGAACACCTCCTAGGGTCGTTTTATCGTCTTCATATCTTGATGATTTCAACCTACTAGTATTCCCTAACCTATTTCCACAATTTCCTTTGAGTTACCTAAAAGATCTCATGATCATAACCCCAAGATTGAGTTCATTGACTAGCATGATGATGGTGAGTGTGATCCAACTATTCCATTATCTACAGAGATGAGTCTCTTACCTTAGGTTCCTTGCTGTAGAGGAAGGAAACCGATTGGCAATACTTTTGCAAATTTCTCTTCTCCAAGCCTCCTTCTCTTTCTTCTTCTCTTTCTCCTTCTCTTTCTCTCTTAAATTTAGGGTTTAGAATTTATCCTAAAAGAGTGAGAGAGACTAAGGGACGTCCTTTATATAGAGGAAAACCTCCATATAGAGTCCTCTTTCAACTAAGAAAGAGATCCCCTTAATTTTGGAAAGTTTCCAAATCTAAGAGTCAGATTTGAATTTGTGTTATCGACTCTGTGATCACAAAACCCGTCGACCACACAAAGCAGAAGGTGCGATCACACAATAAAATTTGACTGTCTTCACTTTCTGATTGAGTGGTCGGCTACACATCATCTACCAGTCGACCATACAATGAAAAATAGTTATTTTTGGATTGCTTCACTTACCTAGACTTGTGGTTTCTTCATACGGTTGATCCAGTTAGTTCACCCGAGCCTGTAACGATGGGAAGACCTGATACAATACGATTAAACCTGATTAGTAGAGTGCGGATCTTACAGCTTATCTATTCATTTTTCTGATGAGAGACTAATTTTCATCAAATACATTAAGAATTCGTAGATCTAGATACAAAATATAGACTCAAAAGCTTAAAAGGATGAGAAATAAACATTTATAGAAGACAATCCTTTTTAGTTACTGAATGAACCAGCCCACCATAACTACACTAAGAACTCACATATCCAAATACAGAATATGGACTCAAAAGCGTAAAAGGATGAGAAATAAACATTTATAGAAGACACAATCCTTTTTAGTTACTGAATGAACCAGCCCACCACAACCACACTAAGAACTCAGATCAAAATACAAAGAATGAATCAAAAGCTTTCTAGGAAGCACACAAAAAAAAAAAAAAAGGGATTGTTGGGGGGAGGGGGGATCACAGATCGAGAAGGTAGTGACGTGTCATATTAAACTTGTAAATTTGCTGTCCTCTTAGAGACATTTGGATTATGGATTCTTTGAGTACCTTCTAAATGACTTTGGAGGACAAAGTTAGATATCTAGCTGAAGTTCATATAATCTTATTTTGAGATACCTATCAACCCTTCAAGGAGCCCCATATCCTTGAAAACATTCCAACAAGCTAGTATAATTACTGAACCTCTAAGCGGCAGATGTTCCACCTAGATGACATTGGAACACCCAAGCAAGTTCACAACCGGGAACTGTGAATGACAAAAGCTTAATATCTGTTTTCAATCATCTGGATTTCCAGAACAACATTTGCTCCACAATCAGGACATTTAATATAAGCAGAAGAGAAGTCCATTCTTTGATCAACTACTAACACATCCTCACTTTGAACCAAGGTAAAAAGGAAACAGACATGGGTTCCACAGTCATAAAACATTACGTGCTGTCAAATGGAACGCCTTGCATGGAAAATACAAGTATCAATATTGAACAGGGACATGGGGTGTAACACAAAATCACATTTCCTCAAAGCCGAAATTTTAAAAATGAGAAGTCCTTAATTTGTAGATTTGACCCTCAAGATTACTTACTAAAACATAAAAGCCTATTCATCAGGAGACAATCAAGGTAATTTGAGCCAGAGAATGTAACAACAAATATAACTTAACAAATAGAACTAGAAAGAAATTGGCACGGAGATTTGACGTACAAGATGTATAAACATATTAATTTTTTCTCTCTTTTTCTTTTGGGTGACTGGGGTTGGTAGGATAGGAAAAGAAGGGTTGGTGAAGTAAATCTCCATATAGATGGAAAAAGCTATTTTTCCTCCACAAGAAGACAACATTGCAAATAATACAAGCTCCTCTTTCTAAGAGCAGGAAAATAGGATATGAAGAGCTCGGAACACATCTTTTTTTTTTTTTTTTGGGGGGGGGGGTTCAAAAGCCTATAAAGATTGTTTTGGAATATACAAAAATATACCAAAATTATGAAATGATTATCAAAAATTCCATCTTCACAAGCTAAGTCTTTCAGCAAGCTGATTTCAAGAAAATACAGGCTGTGAGAAAAGCAGAAAAATGTATAACAAGCATAATGTGATTACAGATACAAAGAACAACCAGGAACCACAAACGGACCCAAACCCAAGTATATATTTTAAAAATCCAAACGCTTCATTATTTAAGATATGTTATGCAATAATAGTGCATAGTAAATACATAGTTTCATAGATATTGTTTAAACATCTTTGCCACTAAACCTCATTATTATATTTGATTGTTTGTGTTAGTATTATCTAAATAATACTTTTTTGTTTAATTTCCCAAATATAAAAACATATTTCCATTGCCTTAACAAAATTACCCAAAATGCCAGAATATTAAGCAGTTCCAACAAGTTTCACCGCAGTTATATATATCATTTTAAACCATATAGCATTTCTCAAGTATGGACATTCACTTAGAGAAGTCCAGGAAGATTCCACATCAGACGGAACTTTTAACACAATACAACACCAAATATCCTAGAAGTACAATTCCTGTGCATGGATCAGGAAGAGGTGTATTGCTCAATAAATATGAATGAGCAGTTAGACATACTTTGTAAAAGGTTTTTCTTTCTTCTTTTGTTTTTCCTTCTGTGATTATCTATCAGAATAAGAGTTAACTATATGCAAACCTTATCATGGATCAAATAAAGAGTTACTATGTGCAAATCCTCAGAAAAACAGGGCTTCTTCATTTTTTTAATCTCTCTACCAATATATTGTATTGGTATTATGTAACTTTTCTGATATCTGTGCAGTTGGATGTGTAAGGCTATCCTTCATTAAAAAAATGGATGTTTTCATGATGGTGGAACATCTCAAAAGGTTGCATAGCCAATATGAATATCATACATTGATGGTCCAAAAGAACATCTTACTTATCTAACACACAGAGTATGGATACTGGAAACTCCAATAAGGCTAAGATAGCCTTTGAAGAGCCTCAAAAAACCACCAGTACAAATAACATGATCTTTATGATCAAGGAATGTGGCTCTCTTGAATGACTAGAAGATTCATTAAGATTGACTTGTTCACTTACTCATGGGCATTGAGTGAAAAAATCATAGCATCTGCCAATGTCTAGAGGTCCCAATTACCACATTCACAGAAGACATATGAGTCTGGATACTTTCTAGATAAGGATTATTTCAAGCTTCTCAGTAACAAAGTGCTTTTTATTCCCCAACACTTGGGCTCCTTCCACATTTTCTGCTGCACATACCTTGCATGAAACTTCTGGTTAAGTGAGTAAATAAATTGGCATGTGTGTGTGTGTGTGTGTGTGTGTGAGAGAGAGAGAGAGAGAGAGAGAGAGAGAGAGAGAGAGAGAGAGCTGTCTGTAGACAACCATTATCACTATGAGCAGACATTCTAAACTTCTGGTGACTGCAGTTTATGGTGATGATTGGCAATCTAAACTTCTACTTGCATTTGAAAATATATGTACATTCTTTAATTATGTCCAGCACAAATGATTACATTGCTACCCACTATAGTAGCCTGTAATAAAAGTCTGAAAGTGCTTAACTTAATTAGAGTTACTGTAACAAAATAGAAAAGAAAGCTACCAAAGAAATAGAAGAGAGAGAGAGAGAGAGAGAGAGAGAGAGAGAGAACAGCACCTAGGACTCTCTTTTAGCTGCAATCCAACTAGATAGAAAGACCTACTCAACAAAACCAATTATCCAATTCCTAGTCTACTTAAGACATAACTGGTAATAGACCTTTATAATTAAGACCTTTATAATTAAGACCACTACAAACATAACAAAATAAAGCCAATTGGTAATGGGCCTGACATAGCCTGATTATATCAGGCCCATTACTTACATTATTTATTATAACTAGGGGGGGGGGATGGGCCTAAATGGACCTATTCCCTTATAATAACAGCCCTTATATCTTAACAACCAGCCTCAAGCTGGAGCATAGGGGAATGTAAGAGAATGTAAGAGCTTCAGCTTGAAATGTAGCAACGGAAGCATGATGAGGACATCACAGCAGTTTGTTAGGAGCAGCAGCTTTGTTTTATTTTATTTTACTTTTTTTTTTTTGGTTATTTCAGTTATTTCTGTTAATTTAGTTTCTTTTATTTTTTTTTCAGTGAATTTTTTTTCCTTTTTAATTTAAATTCTATAACTGCCCTAGGCAGTTCCCAAACTCCCTAACCCCCTCCACGTTTTCACCTGTGTAGGCCTTTTAAGGCCATTTCTTTTGTTTTCTATAAGTTATGCTATGATAAAGAAATGAAATGGATTCCTCTCTTTTGGAGTAAGTGCCTCCTCTCTCTCTCTCTCTCCCCCTTCCTCCTTCTGTGTTATTTCTAAATTCCCTACCCCCTTTTTTCTGTTTCCGTCTTACTTCCTCATTCTTTTTCTTCTGAAACAACTAATCCCTTCCCTTCTAAGTCCACGAAATTGACATCTTCTCCAGTTCTGTTTTTGTTTTTTATATTTACGTTTATATCCCCACTACACTACACTCTACAAAATCCTGTTTATACTTTCTCTGTACTTAAAGTTTCTGTTATTAGTTAGTCAGCAACTTCTATACATGCATTTTTTTTCTCTTATTTAATTTCTTGTCACTGTTAAATGCTACATCAGTTCTGTTCTTATATATTTATTTTCTGTTCATAACACCTAACCTACCTGGACAGTCAACCATACACTGCTGTCTCTTTGTTCCCATTCTGTTTTTCTGGTTTCTGTTGACAGTTACTCTAGTAGACAGAAATCTAACCTGTTCCCTTTGATGCATAGCTAAGTTGGTGAGTTGTTTTTCCCTTTATATTGAAATGTTATTGAATCACATGAAGCTGGTTTCTTAGGCACCAAAAAATATGGCTGTTATTATTATTTTAGGAGTGTTCAAATTCCTTGCACAACAACTTGTCAAATACTGCCTATATTACAGAGTCCTATGTCACTATAATTGATCATTGTTGAATTGGTAAATCAATGTTAGGAATATATTGCTCATTAGTTGGTAAAATTCAGCTCTAAACATCTAAATGCAAAACATGAATGCTGCTGCCCCCTTTCCAAACTAGTTAAACATTAGATAACCTATTACTTAGCTTAGCTGTAAGTGCATGAGACCTAAAGACCTAAACCCTAGGCTGTCCTACATCAGTTGAGACCTAAAAACCTAAACCCTAGGCTGTACTACATCAGTTGAGACCTAAAAACCTAAACCCTAGTACATCAGTTGAGACCTAAAAACCTAAACCCTAGGCTGTCCTACATCAGTTGGTATCAGAGGCCTAGGTTTGAGTGTATAATTGTTTCTAGTTAAGATTCCTAGTTGAGAGTCAACACTTGCATGCCCGCGCTTAGTGAAAGAGTCTATCAAAACATGTCAAATCTTCCTACCACCCCAATAACATCCGAGCAATGGGAAATGTTGCTTCAACAAAATGAAGAGACCTTAAAAGCCCTTCAAGGAAATCATAAATTGTTCAGAGCCACCCAGGTTGGGGACCATTAGTAGAGGAGACCATGTGGCACAAACTGTTAGCTTTCAAGCCGCTGATAACCCCTCCTCCTATTGCTGTATATAAGGAATTAGAAAGGGAACAAAAACAGGACCAAAGACTCTCTCCTAGTTACAATCCAACTAGGCAGAAAGACCTAGTCAACAAGACCAATTCCTAGTCTACTTAAGACACAACCGGTAATGAGCCTTCATAATTAGGCCCACTACAAACATACCACCATAAAGCCAATTGGTAATGGACCTGATTAGCACGTCCATTAATTACATTATTTATTATAAAAAAAGGGGAGGAATGGCCTAAGTTAAATGGACCCATTCCCTTACAATAACAGCCTGATATCTTAACAGTTACAATAATCCCAAAGTGCATGTTCCTTTTCTTGCTGTTTTTCTTTCAAGAATGTTGTGAACTACAACAACAATTAATATTTACTACCATAATGTATTGCTGACTGAAGTAATTGAAAAGAAAATCATATAAGAAGATTAACATGAGACAAGAACAATCCAGACACCATTCAGGAATGCCTTGCCAGCATATCATGGTTATAGAAAGATAAACATCAAAACTAACAGATGCATGAACCACTGTGCAAAGCAATGACCAAGGCCAGGTTAAGACCAACACGAGGTCCCTAAAGCATAAACAAACAGAAAAGAATGAATTACCATGAGCTTATCTGAAACTTAGTATATCAAATCCAGAAATCCAGAACATATACTTATTATAGCATAGAAAGATGTTTAAGTGATGTCTAGTGAAATAATATAGATTTATTGTTCTCCAGAGCACATTTGGTTCCTTACCAATGTCTTTTAAGTTCAACTTCACTACTAGCATGTCCAATGATTGCAATCCACATAGTGGATCATTGACCGCAAGATGCGACCAACATATATTAAGACACAGGCATAATATCAGGAGACTGAATAATATAAATTTTGTAATAAGATACAGGATATATTAACAAATGCAATGTTTGGAAAATTTATATGGCATACCCAATCCAGGCATATGCTCCTTCATGTTGTAACACCAAACAGGTAGATTGTAAAGAGAAATGGATAATTTGGTTAAAAAATCTTAAGTTAGAGAACCAGATCTTCCTGTGATGGTAACAAGAAATCACACCTGGCTGATCTCTGCTGCTCCAACCCTAGCTGCCCAACTCTATAAAAGAAACGCAATGCACAGACAGGGCAACAGTAGAGATGGGATAGCAGATCAAAGGGCAGAAAAAAAAGAAAAAAAGAAATGAATACATTATCATATTCATGTTATAGAATCAATGCAATATTGAACAATTCACCACTTTATCAACTACGAAGGATGTACAAATGCCACTCAGATGTTAATAAGACCACTAATATATATATATATATATATAACTGGAATTGAACCCCTGTGCTGCTGGCGGGCTGATGGATAATTTCCTACTTCGATCCAGCAAACTCCGGAGCCTCAGTGGACAAGGTAGGGCGCCGCAACGCGTCAGGTTGCTTTGCCCCTAACCTAACAAGCAAGGGCCCCAATATAACTAAAGGCCCCTATTTGAGTAAGGCGCGCGCAACCTAGTTGAGTGCTCCCACGTCAAAGCATGCCAATGCACAACGGTGCTCTACGATCAGCTCGACCACCAGGAGAGAGTGGTCGTAGATCAGCTCGACCGCAGGCTGGTTGTAAATCAGGCTGATTTACAATCAGCTTACTCTCTATTTGATATATATATATATATATATATATATATATATATATATATATATATATATATATATATATATATATATATATATATATATATTTGAGTAAAAAGGGAGGAACCATATTAAACTAGTGCATATCACTTCGGCTCTGATTGGTTGCAAGGATTTTAAAGGGAATGGAAGTGAGATTTGTAAAATTAAAAGGGAAACTTTTGTAATCATTACAGCACATGCGATCACATAACTATGTAACTAACTCTAAATCATTCCATGTTTAGTTGTTAACTTACACTTTACTTTGCATTCAAATCCCTTGCATTTGAAAAGTAAAATAAATTTTACATCTTATAAGTATTATTACTAAATATTTAAGGAATTTAGGTAGTCTATATAATCATATTGTATTATAGCTATAAAGTTTCAATATAGATTTGAAAATTTTCACTTCCCTTCCCTTTAATTTCCCTTGCAACCAAACTGAGCCTTCAAGATGGAGCTTTGAAATGGAACTTAGGAAGCAACTTGATTGATTCAAGGAACACTGCCATTCCCTCTGGAAAATTGTGCAAGCTTCTTCTTGCAACTTGTAAGAAGTACCACCATTATAAGATGAGCTGAATGAAAGCATAGAACTTTTATAGATCAAGATAAATGGGGAAAAAGAAATAGACTAACTTTTAGGAGAAGAGTCATTTGACTTCTGAACCCACCACTTTAGATGTGCCCATCAATCTGTAACCCAAAATTATCTAACAATCAGAAGCTTGTATATAAGTATTATAAAATTGAACCTATTATTCAAGCTCACCATCTTTGTAGTCACTACAACAAGACATGGAAAAAAAATATGTACCATAAATGGTGCAAGTTATATGTTTATAGGAAGAAAAGAAAATAGAAGGCAATTAGAAAGTCGTAAGCTGCTGTAATTGTAGCAAGGCAAGCCTCCTTCCCCTGCAAAACTACACTATTATTTTAATCCTTATTTTGTGTTTTAATTTTGAAAAATGGATCTATCCTGATAATTACAAGATTTCTCAAACATTAGTAACCATAATAACAGGAAAGAATGTTTGTAAGCAATGTTATGAGAAACCTTCAGTCAAATTGCTGTCCTGACTGATAAGATAAAGTTTATGTTTTTCATGTTTCAGTTTTGACGTCTGAATCTGTTCTGATAACTAGAAGATTTACCTGACTTTTGAGAACAAGGATAGTGCTAAAGAATATCACAGAAAGCAATGAAATGGAAAGGCTTTGTCAACTGCTGTGCTGTCTGGTAGAGATGTGGGTTCAGGCTGAAACTTGGTATTGCGCCCTTTAATTTATTGGCAGTGCATAAATCACGGGCCAACCAATATATTTCCTAGAATGTTTGCACCAGTATTTAACCGCCTCATGAAAATTTAACTTCATTATATGTTTGTGGGAGAGAGAGGGTTGCTCATATCGGGTGACCGCCATGTTGTGATTGTTTACAAATGGGACAAGCGGAACAGACCAAAAACAGATAGTCCCAATTGGAAGATGTGGAACTGTTTATCTAAGCATGATGAGAATGCACCCTACTGGCGATGAGGATGGCATATATCTTATGATAATGTTTTCACCCTTTAGTAGGAGCAGCACTGGCAGTCCATGCTCAGTGCATGATGAAATAGAAGCCAATGCTATTTATACGAAAACCATGAATGTTCTTGAATTGTCTGATTCGTCTTTAGCAAGCTTCCATTTCCATCGGAGGTGCTTTAACATTACATGCATCTTACCCTGCAGTTGTTTTATACCCTGGAAGCATTTGAGACCCTTCATACCAGAATCCCAGTGGTCAAGTTTTCACGCTGTAAATTCAGCGGTCACATTCTGTAAGCGGTATCTCAGAGACCAAAAAGTGGAAAGATTCTCCATGAGGGAATCTCTAGTTCCATAGGAACCACTACTTTCCCCTGCTAATACAACGTGGTTATATCTGTGATCACTTGAATTTTCTAGCTGCAGAGTATCTATGACAAAGTGAATGATGGTTGGAGTTCAAAGAAATAGAGAAAATCTGAAGCACAAAAAGGCAGCCATCGTACCCAAAAAAATATATATATAAAATAACCCGTCAAATGCTTTCAGCTTCCATGACAGAACAAAGGATAGTTCACATTGCAGAGCAGAGGCATCTACATTGCAGAGCAGCTTCCATTCAAAGAAGACTTATTCCACCAATTTAACTATCGAACAAGAGGTTTTCAGTTTGTACGTCTAGTGTAAGGCAGTTTGCAAGTACTAAGTTGGAGGTTTCTACTAAATAAAATCATTCAATTAAAAATCACCTACAAATTATCAACGTTCAAGTTGGCCTTTAAGCCTGTTCCATTCGGATCAAAGAGAACAAGAGAGTTTCCACTTAAATACCTGTTTTGTAATCTCTTCAAAAAATTACAGTGATTGACTGTCCATTGATATCAAAATCAACGAAAATTTATGATGAAACTAAAATATTTAAGAGACACTAGTCATAGTTGATCAATATGACTCATATAATAAAATACAAGATTCTGGATGACACCTCCGAAATCAAAAGCATTAAGATATTTAATTTAATCGATGTGCAAAATCAGGATCAAAGTCAAAATTTCATTTCTTGATTAACTAGAAATGTAAATATCGCCATAGAGACAAATCAACAAAAAGGTATTCCATAATACGAAAAACCTCTTAACAACCGTAAACATTTTTACATAATATCTAAAATGATCCAACCGTTCTAAATGATTCATGGATGTGCTTCAAAGTTTCTTGGTCCCTGTTCCATTCCGGTGTGGGCGCACTGACAAAATGTGCATAAAGCTTGTTGTTGGCGCAGGTCACAGAGATCAATCTATGAGCACCCAACCCATCAATCTCATAAACATAGTAGACCTGCCCCTTACCATCCTTCCTCTCTTCAGACCTGATATCCTCGGCGCTGGAGATGAGATCCTGCAACTCCACATCCGATAAGGCCAAGTTGTTCAAGACGACATCCATGGGCGCAAGCTGCCTGAACCCAGCAAGGTACGTAAGGTACTCTCTCTCGGCCTTCTTCTTTGGGTTGTAGAATTCGCTGTCGGTACCATTGGTTCCCTTCTCTACCTTCGATACGAGGCGTTCTTTCCACCCATCCGGGACGTCGTAGATGTACTCTGCTGAGTCCTTTTTGCTCGAATTGTCGCCGTAGCCACCGTAATTGGCGGCGCTGGCGGCTGTGCCATAGTAGACAAGGTAGGATGTGGAGATGTCTGCAAAAGAAGGAGGGGTGGTTGATAGGATTAGGGCAGCAGCTGCTGCAGCAGCGGCTATGGCGGTTGGCTTGACAGTAATGGCAGTTGATAACGGCTTGGTGAGGTTTGGAAGGAAGGATTGGGGTTTAGGAGGGATTGGAGTTGGAGAGGCTTTTGGAGTGTTTGGAGAGGAGGAAGAGAGGACGGCTGAGGGAGAAAATATAGAAGCCATTGAGTTACGATGAACGCGTGGATGTGGTTCTTTCCATCTCCGCACTTCTCCCGCCTTCTATTTTATGCTCTCTGATGAGTCTGTGACGGAGGAGGAAGCAAGATTTTTATTCCCTTATCCACATCGGTCTTCCACAGATGACATGGAGCAACAAATAAAGCTGTGTTTGGTATGGAATCTAATGAATTCTAGATTAAGAACATATTCTGGGATGATAAAAACGCTACAATTAAGAGTGTCAACGGGTCAATCTGGTCCAGTATCGATCTGGGCTGAAACAGTATCGAGTTTTATAAGCCCAGACTAAAGTATATCCATTAAGGGTTAGAACTGGGGTGCGCTGTGCTAGGTACATTAACTAACGAGCCGGTCCAGTGTAGGTTTGTTATCTGATTGGGCTTATCTGGTTGATTTCGGATTGATTCGATCCGGGCCAAGCTTATCGAGTTGAAAATTGGTATCCTTTCTTCATGGAATATTATAAAAAAAAAATCAATATGAAATATGGGTTGATTATCGCATTCTCAGCTCATTCTACATTCTAAGCTCAAAATGGAAATATCTTGCTCTTAATGTATTAAGAATTTTTAAGTATTGAATGCATACAAAAATACAGTCTAACTATGGAATGCATACCAAAATCATTTATATGCAATATAGTATATAAATGATTGTCTTTAAATTATTTAAATAGAATAAACTGTTACAATTCAGCACACATTTTGCTTGTTTGACATAAAAGTCAGAGGCCAAACTCTAAGACCAATGAAAGTGGAAGCATGTAAGTTGGATTAAAAAAAAAAAAAAAAAAACCCTTAACTGTCTTTGTTTTCACACTCCACCAGCAAATGCCGAAGGAACAAACCATTGATTTGGTCCATTGCGATCGCAAAACTCCTTCATACATGTCTTTCAAGTGACAGTCATCGATATCGATGAATGACTTACATTCTTTCACAAAACATTTTTTACATGTTTTGGAACAAAACAAAAAACCTTTTGAAGACAGGATTGGTAATCAAATCGTCTCTTGTCGATCTGTCGCCTGTTAAGGGCGGGATTTCAGCTGGCCCATCTCTCTATTTTTTGGTAGACGGGCTGACTGATCCCCAACCCCTTGGATCAGCCGCAGGACCCTCCTACGGTAGGAGAGGATTTGGATCCACAGAATTGACTGTCAAATCTACCCTTTCATGATATTGTAACTTGGAAGTGGCAACCAGAATTCTTCTTCATCAACAACTCGTCATACATCGGCCATTGTGAATACAACTTCAAAAAACTTAATTAATTTTCTTCCTTAGCTATCATACGTGCCCTATATGACTGCATTGGATGTGGGGTAATTATATATTTTGCATGCAGAACAACACGCATGTTCTCAAACTTCATATCTCTGAGTTAGCCGTTAACTTGTTAGTAAGCTTACTTACTGTTATGGGAGAAAAACATCACCCAATGAAATTCTTACTCGTGGCACCCAAAATCGGCTAGGCCGACCAGACAAACAATGTAGCGCTCGGCCTTGTACGATCGGAGTTATAATCATACTCGGTTACGTTTTCCGATCGGAGTCAGAGTCCTAAGGCGATTAGGTTACGTCATAGGAGTCCTTCTCCTAGTACAATACGACGCCGATCATCACGGCCATAGGACTACTCGTATAGTTACACGTGTCACTCTTACTGTTGACCGACTTAGCTTTCTTGGCTACAATCTCTCATTCCTGTTCGGAGTCTATGATCTGGGCGTCCCTCAGAGCGACACCTGGCAGTCCTATTGACGATCTACTTCCCTGAGTCCTGGTACCTCCATGTTTCTTGCCTACTCCTATAAGTATAATTAGGACGAATCCCCAAGGTAATACGCTCTCACAATCTCACTATTCACCATTCATTCTCTCCTACACTCAAATCCTCTCATCGATCCCCTCTTTCTCTAAACTAGAGATAGCCTCCTGCTGTCTCTTGACTGTTTACATTGAGAATTTGACTTAGGCATCGGAGTGTACTCGGGGCTTAGTCGCCCAACTTCCTTGTTTAACTTTTGTGATTACAGGTTGCTCGGATCGCAGACCGACGAGACGATTTTCAACCATAACAATGTGATTCCATCTGTGATTAGTGACGCATTGATTCTCCATGGACACCCATCAATAGCACAAGTTGTTACCCTAGCGTATTCAATTTTCAATCTTAAGATATCAGTCCCTTCTAGTATTATATAATCATTCAGAGCAGCTCGGAATGCATTGACATCCTGAAATACTAATCCACTCTCCATCTTAACTTTCTGACCATCATCAATATTAGCTATCTTCCCAACTATCAATATCTTCACAATATGAATCAGAATTATAATCAGACAGGTTATCAGTACTCTCCTTGTCACCTTCCCCATCTCCTTCCACTGCTTCATCACCATCCCCATCATTGTCTGCAAAATTTACACCTTCTTCATCACCAACTTTTCATTTTTCATCTAATGAGTTATCAAATGATAGACTCATCTTCACTGGTAAAATTATAGTGGCTTTATTTACACTACTGCCTCTTATCAAATGTGGCTACACTCTTATTGATAAACCTGGCAACAGTACCTTACAATACAAACAGTCTTTGTAGTAGAATTAGGGCCGGGTTTTCTTAGTTAACATGGGTCTTTGTCATAAAGGTCTTATTTACTTGCTTTTGGTTAGTTCCACCCATCATTGAATTAAAGATAGCCGTTGATGGTGTAATCAGTTGTTGGTTGCTCACATACAACTGCATACACATAAAAGAATGAGTTTGATCCTCTTGTTCAAAAAAACATGGTAGACATCTTCAAAACATATCATCACACCTAATCTCTAGTTCTTCAATTCCATCGGGTAATATAACTTTTAACAAAAAAAAAAAAAAATTTTTTTAAGTGTTCTTCTATTTGGTATCTCTTTTAACATTAGCAGTATGCATTACACATGTACAATGTCCAAATATCCATACCTATCTCAGGTCTACCCTTTTTAATTCGGTCCAACAATCATAATGGTATACAATACTTGGATTCACGTCCTCTCCTTCCAGAGGTTCGGGAGGAGGAGGGACGTCCTCGTTGGATGGCCGACACGTGAGGATTCGGAGAGGATGTGGATCCCATAATACTAACCAAATCTGACATTGCTTGTACTGTATGTGAATTTGACATAGAACATCAATAGAATGCATTAAACACGTTGAAAAAAGATAATTAATTATGTATTTATTTAATTGCACTTGTAAGGAACTAGATTATACCCTATCGAATAAAACAGAACTAGAGTAGAAAACAATGGATGTCACATATAATTCTTCTGTGGGAAAAATAGGAGGAAAAACTTTGATATTAGATATGGGAAGCAATTAAATAAAAAAAATGAAGATAAAACCAACATAAAATAGTGATACAGAACAACATAGCAATACAAGTAACCAAGGGAGAAGCATATGAAGATAAATTACTGGACTTCGGTGAGGAGTAGCAGGCGATTGGACTATGGAGTTGCCAGTCAAAGCAGTAGGTAGTTACAGTATGGAGTTGTAGGTCGGACTATGGAGTTGCAGGTTGAAATTGCATTGCAGGTACTCCTACCTGGTTTTCCGCAAAACGAAGAAGAAGATGTTCATAAAAAGGTTAAAGACTCTTATAATATTGGTTTTTATTGAGAGAAAAAAATGATATTTCATTCTCATTAGGCTCTCTTTGGTTTGTATTATATAATGTATTATGAATTATTTGTGACAAATCAATTATGATAATAGATTATGAGTAATAAATAATGACCGTTTGGTACCACTAAACATAATACATTATATAATGAGAAATATAAACAATCACCTAATAGATTATTCTAATAATGATAAACAGCTACTCACCTATTTGTATATAATGAATTATATTGATTTGTTTTAATTATAAATAGACATTATAAATCATATCAAATAATCATAAATTTTATAATATATTATATAATACATTATATAATACAAACCAAAGAGAGCCTGGCTTTGTCATTAAAACAGTGAGGACGAAGTAATGTCATCGTCTAATAGAAATAAAAAAGAACGAACAGGGGTTGCCCATGGTATGGTTTTGAAATTAGGAAAAGTGGTTGTAATTGTTTGAAACTTTGGGATAAGGGATGGAATTATGACAAAGTCGAAGGGAGGTACGAGTTATTTTTCTTTTTTTATATAACTATTTGGTGTGGTTTTTATTAAAGATGTTAGTAATTGTGTTTTAAATTTTTCAATTTTTTTTTTTTTTTTGGTAACACAAGAGACTATACTATTGCATTTGAGTACGAGAAACAGCCAAAGCTTGAAGGATACAACTTCATAAAATGGGAAACAGCAAGACGAGGATGACCATCAGAAGATAAAATAATGTAACCCAGGCCACTAGTCCATCATTGGTCCTGATTGAATGAAGCATCACAACTAAGTTTAAAAGTCCCATTCGGAGGTGGAGACCAAAGAGATCGAGTTTCACTGTTTGATAAAGAAAATTGAGGACCATTGATCACTTCATGATATTCAAAAAAGGCTTTGTGAGCTCTATGAATAGCCTGAGTAGGGGTGCAGTCCTGCTTGTTAAAATACAGCAGCTGTTTAGATCTCAGATTAACAGACTTTAAGAGTTGAAACCATTCATAAGTGTCAAACCCAATTTGTTTCGATATCTAGGGTTGTTAACAAGGTCGTTCATGACCTAGTTAGGAGGGTAGTGACTATTTCGGGGATGTCACTTTGACTAGTCTTCATTCCCTGGCTTCAACATTTATGTACTGATGAAGTCCCAGTTGTTTCTCGATTTTCTATTAAATGAAAATTTCTTTTACTGGAAAAAAAAAAGAAGAAGAAACCATTTATAAGTGCGACTTAATTTATTAAAGACCAACATGGATGGATTAGTGTTTTTATTTATTTTTTATCGGACAGACTGCTTTGTGTACTTTGGACTGGGCACATGGTTTGGGTCCATTTCTTTGATATCCTATCGATGGGCATTTCTTTGATATGCTATCGATGGGCTTCTTTTCAAAAAAAAAAAAAAAAAATATATATATATATATATATATATATATATATATATATATATATATATATATATATATATATATATATATATATTTTATTTTTTAAGAAAAATTTATTTAAACACCCCCTTAAGAGTTGTTGTTTTTTTTTTTTTTTTTTATAAGACCTTGACAGTTGGTTTACTATACAAAATTACATTCTCTCGACAAAAGTTACATAGACTACTCTTAAAACAATGTTTTATAATAATATAATCTACACTGGGCATTAAAAACTGACGAGAAAAATTCTAAATTTTTAAAGATAATAATACCCTTACTAAATATAAAATTATATAAATATACCATCGTCTATATTTGGAACGAGGCCTTTGCAAGTTTTGCAATTGCAAGTTAAAGAACTTGTAGAGACCTCATTCCAGAGATAGACGATAATATATTTATATAATTTTACATTTTAAATATAATATTGTTTTAAAAAGTTTCATCAGTTTTTAACACCGGAGGTGGATTATACTGTTATAAAACATTGTTTCATGAATAATCCATGTAACTTTTGTCAAGAGAGAATAATTCTTTGTAGTAAATGAATTGTCAAAGGGTGTCTTGAGTAAATTTTCTTTTAAATAAATATATATATATATATATATATTTTTGGGTAAAGGCATGGATTTAGGTTTGAAGCTTGAAAGGCAGAGAAGGCAAAGAAAGAGGTCATGAGAAACGTCTGTTGTTCGTACACCCTCAGCCAACGGGAACGCATGCTTGTCGGAAGGTCTACGACCCCGGTTTTCCTCTTAATTATGAAACAGCCCTCGATTCTAAATCGCCCTTTTGACTCCCTCTGAAATAGCGATTCTAATCGTGTTGAGACTGTAACGGATAATTTGGTATTAACAGGCAAAAGTGAATGTCCATTTGCAAACGAACCATCCAAAAAAGCCCTATAATTTCAGAAGAACCTGGAAGTTCGTGTTCTCTCATTTGTATGCCAAGTTTATCCATGAATCGCGTTCATCGTATTTTCATTCTTTTTTCAGTTTAGCTAATCCATGAATCGTGTTTCTTCTCAGTTCACCTATATTTCCCTTCTGTTTCAGTTTGACTCCTATATACCTTTATCTTCGGAAAGATCGGAAGCTTGGATTTCAAGAAACTCGCCATGTCGAAGAGGTAACATTTTGGTCTGTTTTTGTCATTTCATGTTATTCCTTTTAGTTAAAACGTAGCTTAAATTTTTTTTTTTTAGGGGAGTTCGATGGAGTTATTTAATAGAAACTGATAGTCCTTCTCTTCATGACACACGATGTAGATTTCTTTTTTCTTACTTTTTAATGAAATTTCTATTGAAAGAATGAATGGCAAAAAGTAGATTGATGGGTATGTGAAAGAATTTTTACCTGGTA
Organism: Protea cynaroides; assembly: GCA_028583415.1. NCBI lineage: Eukaryota > Viridiplantae > Streptophyta > Magnoliopsida > Proteales > Proteaceae > Protea > Protea cynaroides. The sequence continues at coordinate 65,340,833 of CM053269.1, read as the reverse complement.
ATAGGAGAGAAGAAGGACGGCTTTAAACAGAAGTGAATGGAATACAGGATCCGAGTAGCGGACCCCATTGGTTGGGAAGAAGCTTAGTCAGGTTTGAATTGGGGAGAAGAATAAAACTCTCAATGACTCAATCTGTGTTTTCTTTTCTCTCGGAGTGATACATCAGCATTCATGTCTTGCTTCCGATATATATGATAATTTAATGGTGCCTATTGGTGTTCTGTTCTGCTTCTCGTTCAATTACTGGGATGAAGAAAAAAAAAGTTTTTTTTTTAAAATTTTTATTTTAATTTTTTTGGGTGGGGATACAATTTGCTGTGGGTTAGGGTGATGGACGAATGATATAGTTTACGTGGAATATGCAAACAGGGCTCTGCAGAGCTTTGGCTTATCATTGAATTTTCCCAAACCTAGGTTCATGATGAACTGTATTTTGTTAGGCTTTATAAAGTAAAGTACTCAAATAATTACTAGTTTCTTTTAAAGAGGTTTATTGAAGTTGCAATCTTTTCTACCATTGATCCCCATAGGTCCTAATTATTTTTCTCTTGTACATCTGGTTAGAGATCTACATTTTTCAGTTCAAAATTAGTTTCTTTACGATCTATGTTTGCGTTTAATGCCTTATCTTTACAATATGTGTTTGTGTGTTTGATGCCTTTAGGATGCTTTGCAAGTTCTTTGCACATGGAGCATGTTTGAAAGGGGAGCACTGTGAGTTTTCTCATGACTGGAAGGATCAACCAAATAATGTAAACATTGACTTACTTCTGTTTGCACCTTTCCTTCAAATTTCTTTATGCGTGGTGTTTACGCTTCCTGACTATTACTTCTTACTGGTTATCATCACAGATATGCACCTTCTATCAGAGAGGAGTGTGCTCTTATGGTAGTCGATGCAGGTATGATCATGTTAAAGTTTCTCGTCCGCAGACTTCTGTTTCATCATCATCATCAACAAATTCTCACCAGCACCTAGCTTCAGATTCTGTTCAACTGACTCATCCTTGTAGAACTTCATTGAGTGGGGAAACAACTAAAGTCCATGGTGTTCCTGCAGAGCTATCAGCTTTGAGTCAACCTTTCTTTCCTCCCAGTAGACAAGCCTGGAGTGGTGGAGTCGAAGATAATAACTTCTCTGATGATGAGAATGGTGGGGAGTCAACAATCACTCAACCTGCTGACTGGCCTATATGTTCATTTGCTGCTGCTGGTGGTTGTCCTCGTGGGGAGAGATGCCCACAAATACATGGGGACTTATGTGCCACATGTGGAAAACATTGCTTGCATCCACATAGGCCTGCGGAAAGAGATGAGCACATAAAAACATGTGAAAGAAACAAAAAACACCTCGATGCGTTGAAACATAGTCAAGAAATAGAGTGCAGTGTGTGTTTAGATCGTGTGCTTTCAAAGCCCACTGCCGCTGAACGGAAGTTTGGGTTGCTATCAGATTGTGATCATCCCTTCTGCGTATCTTGTATCAGAAATTGGCGTAGCAGTTCCCCGGACTCTGGCATGGATGTTAATACTGCACTGAGGGCCTGCCCGATATGTCGGAAGCTCTCGTACTTTGTTATTCCAAGTATGATTTGGTATTCTACAAATGAAGAAAAGCAGGAGATTGTTGACAGCTATAAAGCAAAACTCAGGTACCATTTGTCTATTTTTGTTAGACTAGAATCTTTTATTTACTTCTTATTGCGACTCTAAATTGAGATATTTAGAGTTGTATAGATTGCAACCACGGAGAGAAAAGGTTGGCGAGAGCTGTAGATTCTACCAAAGATTCATCCCAAAATTTATGGTTGATTAATTTATTTACTATTCATTCATTTAGGTATGTCATATGTGAAGAATAAAGAATCTTTCATAGGGTTTCTTTTTTTGATGAAATCCATCAAAGGAAGATAGGATTTAGTTTGGAGGGTTATATAAAGCACTATGTAATGTAGGACCAGTCCCCAACTCAACAAATTAGGAACTAGCCTCACAATAGGATCGATGAAAAGTAAATCATGGAGAGTACTTTCTCTCTTTTGTGTATGTGTGTTTTTTTTTTTTTGTTATAACAAGAAAAGGAAAAGAATCAATAGGTGGAGGGAAGAAGGGATGGAAGAAAGGTAGGGGGATATGACCTAAAGCATCTCACCTAAGGCCTGGGCAGCTTCTCACCACCAGAGGTCTCTCACCTCGTGAGTCTCTCACTCATTTGTCTCTCACAGACATGGCATAAACCAAATTACTTTCATTCCTTCAGATCTATCATTTGGCCTAAGCCTTACATCACTTTAAATAGAGCTCAAATTGGCTCTTAACATAGAAATGAATTGACAAAGGAAATTAACTAACTTGGAAGGAAACTAATTAGGAAAGTAACTAATAAATGAATTGAAATATATTGGAGATAACTTCCTACTATAAAAACTAAACAACATCATATATTTCCTTGATTGTTGCAGCAACATCACATCCTTCTAAGATTGATCTTTCCAATTAAATGCTTTATTTGATTTTGCAAGATCTGATTTTATCTTACGAGATCTTGCGAGACTGTGTGAGATCTTATGAGATCTTGCGAGATTGTGTAGGATCTTGTGAGATATTGCGAGATCTTGTGACTTGATCTTGATGTGATCTTGATTTCCATTCGCATGGGCTGAATAATACTGCATCAACTCTCCCCTGCTAAAAAAAAAAAACTCGACCACGAGTTTTGAATCAGTTGAGCACATAACAGAGTGAGTATTTTTTTTTTTTTATATTTTATTTTGTTGTTGATCTCCACCTTTTTTAAATTCCTTGGCAAAACTTGGCTCTGATACCAAATAATGTAGGATCAGTCCCCAACTCAACAAATTAGGAACTAGCCTCACAATAGGATCGATGAAAAGTAAATCATGGATAGTACTTTCTCTCTTTTGTGTATGTGTGTTTTTTTTTTTTTTGATATAACAAGAAAATGAAAAGAATCAATAGGTGGAGGGAAGAAGGGATGGAAGAAAGGTAGGGGGATATGACCTAAAGCATCTCACCTAAGGCATGGGCAGCTTCTCACCACCAGAGGTCTCTCACTTCGTGAGTCTCTCACTCATTTGTCTCTCACAGACATGGCATAAACCAAATTTCTTTCATTCCTTCAGATCTATCCTTTGGCCTAAGCCTTACGTCACTTTAAATAGAGCTCAAATTGGCTCTTAACATAGAAATGAATTGACAAAGGAAATTAACTAACTTGGAAGGAAACTAATTAGGAAAGTAACTACTAAAGGAATTAAAATATATTAGAGATAACTTCCTACTATAAAAACTAAACAGCATCATATCTTTCCTTGATTGCTTTAGCAACATCACATCCTTCTAAGATTGATCTTTCCAATCAAATGCTTTATTTGATTTTGCAAGATCTGATTTTATCTTACGAGATCTTGCAAGACTGTGTGAGATCTTATGAGATCTTGCGAGATTGTGTAGGATCTTGTGAGATATTGCGAGATCTTGTGACTTGATCTTGATGTGATCTTGATTTCCATTCGCATGGGCTGAATAATACTACATCAACTCTCCCCTGCTCAAAAAAAAAACTCGACCACGAGTTTTGAATCAGTTGAGCACATAACAGAGTGAGTATTTTTTATTTATTTATTTTGTTGTTGATCTCCACCTTTTTTAAATTCCTTGGCAAAACTTGGCTCTGATACCAAATAATGTAAGACCAGTCCCCAACTCAACAAATTAGGAACTAGCCTCACAATAGGATCGATGAAAAGTAAATCATGGACAGTACTTTCTCTCTTTTGTGTATGTGTGTTTTTTTTTTTGATATAACAAGAAAAGGAAAAGAATCAATAGGTGGAGGGAAGAAGGGATGGAAGAAAGGTAGGGGGATATGACCTAAAGCATCTCACCTAAGGCCTGGGCAGCTTCTCACCACCAGAGGTCTCTCACTTCGTGAGTCTCTCACTCATTTGTCTCTCACAGACATGACATAAACCAAATTTCTTTCATTCCTTCAGATCTATCCTTTGGCCTAAGCCTTACATCACTTTAAATAGAACTCAAATTGGCTCTTAACATAGAAATGAATTGACAAAGGAAATTAACTAACTTGGAAGGAAACTAATTAGGAAAGTAACTACTAAAGGAATTGAAATATATTGGAGATAACTTCCTACTATAAAAACTAAACAGCATCATATCTTTCCTTGATTGCTTCAGCAACATCACATCCTTCTAAGATTGATCTTTCCAATCAAATGCTTTATTTGATTTTGCAAGATCTGATTTTATCTTGTGAGATCTGAATTGATCTTACGAGATCTTGCGAGACTGTGTGAGATCTTATGAGATCTTGCGAGACTGTGTGAGATCTTATGAGATCTTGCGAGATTGTGCAGGATCTTGTGAGATATTGCGAGATTTTGTGACTTGATCTTGATGTGATCTTGATTTCCATTAGTATGGGCTGAATAATACTGCATCACTATGGCTTGTGGATTACAGTCTCCTCAATTATTCTCTTGAAAGAAGGTTTTTTTTTTTTTGGGAAATATGGAGATGTTGGGTCAGGCCTTGATGGTAAAGGGGTTAAAACATATCAAATTAACAAGCCTTCTTTGCTACAGGATCTTAATTCAGTCCAATACAAAAATCTGCAAAGAAAAGTAATAGAAAAAAATTCTTATCTGAAAATCCGACCATCAGAAATTGATGAAATTTGGGTTGAATGGCCTTTATAATAGTTATGAACACCCCTCCAAAGTTGAAGAAGATCAAAAGAGAGTTGAAGAAGTTACGGGGACCGCAAGTTTGCTGAACCTGCTAGCGCGAGATCTGGATCAAGTTTGATTGATTCTAATGGCTGTAGCAGCAAGTTAGCAAAGCTTAGCAGTCACTGCAGGAGGTCAGATTCATATGCTGGAATAAAATGCTTGAAGTTAACATGAAGAAGAAAAGGATAGAGGAAGAATGATAGGTTGAGTCTCATAACCTGATGAGGTTCAACCAGAAAATTTTAACTCTTTAAATTTTCTGAAAAAACTCTATTGCAGCAGCCTGCTTTCTCTTTATTTATAGCTTTGAAACATTACAAATAAAATAGGAAATAACTAAACTTGGAAAAGCTAAACCTCCTTTATAACTTAGGAAGTTTCTAAAACATAGAAATAGGAAAGTCTCTAAAAACTGGAATTAGGAAACTCGATTTTAGGCAAGTCTTAGTCTCCAAACAACTATGACTTCTAAACTAATTAACCTAATTTTTAGGAAACTAAACAATGAAAATAAGTAAATTAAAAATTAGGAAACTAATCAAAAGAGTCCTAACTACTGCTGTTGGTACTGTTCACGTGAACAGTACCGCGTGAATAGTGTGGGCTAGGCCCGGGCCCATGTTGACGGTACCTTGGGCTGGTTGCCTTCTTGGACTGCATCAGGCCTCCCCCCTTTTCCCTTTGCTCCCATTTCTGGTTATATTTTGCTAGGTCTTGTTGGTCTACTTCTTTTTCTCATTCAGTGTATGATTCCGAGTCAAACAACTCACAGCCAAAAGATCCATTGAGCTATTTGGGGAGTGCAGGGTTGTAAAGAACCTTTACAAGGTGCAAAAGGCCTAGAGAAACTTATTTGTGGGGTGTGTCCTCCAAAACCTGAATCTCTTTAGGTTGATGTCAACTTCTTTAATTTATGCTCTGACAGTTTAAGTAGTCGTTAGCAGCCCATGAAAGTGTCTAAAATAAATTAGTTGACTCTTTTGAGTCTTTAGGAATATTGATGCGTAATGAGTTCTTTTTGAATGTTTCTTTAGCGTTCATTGTATTAAGACCATTTAGTAATAGTCTATGGATTGTCTCATTACAAGGTTTTGAATTGGCAACTCTGATGCTTAGATTTTTAGGCCTCTTGAGGTGAAGCATTGACTAGTTGCTGCCTAGGAGATGACATGTTGACAGCCACTTATGTGGAATAGGACATACAATATTAGACTCTACGCTGTAGATAAAAGGAACACAATTAGTTTCACAATGTACTGAATGACAAGAAAAAGTGAACAATAAAAAACAGGTCTTGGCTGCCGAATGCCTAGCCACCCGGGGGAAATACATCTTTAACAATATAAAGAAGAGCCCAAATGGTAAAAAAACACAACCCGGTTTTCAATTTTCTGGTTGTGCCCAATTTTTGCATAGCCTGCAGTTTGATATAGCAAGGTTTTAAATCTCGGATCTTGACCTCGTCTTGGTGAGGTCGAGATTTTTGAGATCTCGCTGAGACACTGCTTTTTTTTAACATGTTAAAAGATGGAAATTTTTGAGATTTCCGTGAGGTCGAGATTTCCAAGATCTTGCCAAGATTTAGAGCTATGCCTTAGAGTAAGAGAGCTTTTTATTTGCATGTGAGTCAATATAAAGGCAAATTATGGCATAGTCTTGTCTTTCTTGTCTTGTCTTTCTTGCTAACGCAAGAACAGATCTTGAGGTATTTTTTCCCTCAGTCTGTTCTAATATTATTTTAAAACATATTTTTTTGGCGTTGAGATATTGTTTTCTTAGTGATGCAGTTTCATGTAGAACTTGTTTCTTGTTGCTTATTCAATATCAATTCTTGTGAGAGCATTGGTTCCTTGGTCTCTCTCTCTCTCTCTCTCTCTCTCTCTCTCTCTCTCTCTCTCTCTCTCTCTTTTTGTGTGTGTGTGTGTGTTTTGGGGGGGGCAAAATATGAGAATAAAGATAAACATTTAATTCATTTGTTTACACCTGGGAACTCAGTCATACATCTCTATTTTGATTCTGGGTGTTAGTATAAATATACCTTTTCTTGGCAGGTCTATTGATTGCAGGTACTTTGCTTTTGGAAATGGGACATGCCCCTTTGGGACTAGTTGTTTCTACAAGGTATGTTGATTCAATTGTTGCAGTGAGAAAATAACTACTGTTTTTTCCTGCAATGTTCAACTTACTATTTTGCTTCTCTTGAATACAATCTTTCTTTTGGTTAACATGAATGAAATCCCATCCCTCTTAAGGACTTTTTTATTGTTGTTTGTTTTCATAATGTTGTGTCTCTGACTCTTTGGCTTAATATTTGCTTTTATATAACTGAATGTTAATGGCCACAAGACAAATTACATTTATTCTTACATTCAATTAGACTACTTGACTTAATATGCTTTCTCATTTTGGGGAAATTCAATTTGGTTTCTTGTGCATCAATGCCCTTGGGTATCATAGGATCAGCATCACATTTAGGTGTGTTCTGAGTGGTTGGCTCATCTCATGTGTCATTTCATCTGTTCCTTGCATGGTTAAAAGAGCAACTCTTGTGTAAAAAAATTTCAGGCTTACCTGTATTCTACTTGTGAATTTGAAGGACAAATTTCCAGCACTCTCTCCCTCGGAAGTAGATCAGCACACCCCGTGTTTTTTGTCATGTGGAAGAATGGTCTGGCAATTCTGACCATTCGTTGTTTAGAAAATGATTTGGATTTTCCACATGTCAAATTCAGGACATAGCTTCAATGTATCCTCTCATATGTAAGCATGTCTTCCAGTGTTTGTCAATGCACCCCTTGGAAGTCCTTTTCTAATTCTTATATTTTCATTGCCTTGTTTTGCCACTTTGCAAACTCAGATTGCATTGAAACTTGACATGTGAGCAGGGGGCTTTGGGGTACACAAAGTCTCAGCTCCACCTGAACGTGACAGTTATTGTTCTGTTCTATTCCCGAGTCCCGGGTGAGGGTGTTCAACCCCCGCTTTTATTTTTTGTTCAATCTTGTGTACTACTTTAGTCTCATTATTCACCCTGAAATTAACATATTAAGTTGTCCATTGTGATAGTCATCTTATTTCCACTTTTTAGTTATTCCAATACCTAGAATATTTTGTTTCCATTAGTAACTATATTCCCATGGAGGATCATGTGTCCCTTGTAAGTGATTGGTATTTTCTGATGGCCCAATGCTAAACCAGACCAGCAAGGTCACTTTTGAATATCTCTCAGACATTTGCATCTTGGGTATCAGTGTATATGTTACTAAATTAGTTTGAATCAGAAAGAAGGTTTATGGTTTTAATGGATAACATGTTTGTTGTGTTCCAGCACATGTACAATCCAGATACAAACAGGAAGCACAAATATATGCCACATAGAAACCGCTCCAGCTGTGTGAACACATATGCCGAGACCAATTTGTTTGGGCCCATATACAGGCAACATGTACTTGATATTAATGACGGGGATCTACAGTATCTTGATGATGATGATGACGATGATGATGATGACGATGTAGAATATGTCAGCTTAACAGCAGAGGAGATGGCGTTTCTACTAATGCAGCTGGATTTGGATATGTGTGGCTCGTCAAGCGATGAGGATAATTAAATATGGGGCACTAAATTTTTTTGGTTCTCTACTGAAAAATGTTCCAGAGATTCTGCAAGACTAAAGGGTTGTGGGAAATATAGATTCTCCGTTTTGACTGGGGGGTGGGAAAGGAGACAGACAGATGTTCTAATTTTCCATTTTTTTATTGTGGTTCTTCTCTTGAGTATCTTTTGATGGCAACATTAGTTCATGTCCAACTGATATGGTGGTTGTGTCTATGTTCGTGGAATTTGATATTGACAAGCTTTAACTAAGACTGAGGTCAAGCCTGGACAGAGAATATTTGTTACACCCTTTAGAGTGTTGAAATCACATTATATTTTAAGCGTGGTTTCTTTTTATCCAGGAGGTATTCATGAAATAGAATTCTTTAGCGTAGGTCCGTGCCAATAGTTATATGCTTGCTAAGGGTTCAGAATGTGTTTAGAACGTTGGAAATTAGTTGGATGCAGGAAGGTTTAAAGCACTGGAATACTTTTAGAAGGAAAACTTTTTGCTAAATGACTATCTATTCAACTGTGCCATTTTGTTAGGCTAGACAGCTTCATGGTTTTGGATGGATAATGAATAAGAAGGGTGTAGTGGAGATTGTGCAAGGATGAGCTGTTTATGGTAGCAAAGATGAGCTGTTTATGGTACAACATGTCCTTTCCCATTGTGAAGAAATGATATCAGATCTGTTTCTAGTTTTGTTGATTTTAAACTGTTTCTAGTTTTGTTGAATTTCCTTCTCCCATATGAATTCCTGGTTGTTAGACTGCTGACTTCCCTCGCCCCTTTATGTTCTTACTCCCCTCCCTTCTGTTTTTGTGGCATTGACTGTCTCCATGACATTATAGACTAATTACCTATTCATTACATTCATGTTTTGCTGTTGCAGCATGCCTATCGTGATGGCCGCCTGGAAGAAGTAGTTCTGCGGCATCTTGGATCTGAAGATGGAAACACTGTAATCGCTAAAGATATAAGGTTTGTGTTACTTAATGGTCTCTTTCTACTTAGTTCATTTGTGATATATTTCTTATTTGTATCCTTTATTTCTTACTGAGTTTATGGTTATTCCAGGATTTCTGACTTCCTTGGTAATTTACATCTGAGGTGAAAAGAACTAGCTGAGAAAGCTTCCAAGGTCTGGTGTGTAGTCCGCAATCTGCTTGCCTGTCTCTTTCACCTGTTTATCTATTGCATGTGTTATCCAGAACATGAAGGGAAACTCTGCTCCTAATCCTATATTATTAAACAGGATGCCATACTAATTTATATCATAAATTTATATTGGTAATCTGGTTCCTTGATGTGGTTGATAGTGATGTCAACTTCATATGCCCATGATGTCAACTTCATATGCCCATGATGTCATGCCATGAGGTTGATTCTTTTTCTTTTTTGAGGTCATAGGGCTAGGGTTAATTGCTCTTGGCATAGGCTTATTCATTTTATCTGCAGGACACTCTGGTTTGAATACATGTAAGTCTTAAAAAGCTGCTTTTTCTGACTTGTCTAGACATGTACAACTTGAAGTGCCTAAATTCATCTAATCTGTTGCTCTTGTTACACCTCAGTCCTGCAAAAAGTGAGATCATTCATATGACGAAGACTACACTACTAATCCTGTTGCCGTAAACAGCTATACTTAAGGTGTCAAATATGTCAGAAATATTTCTAAGTGTGAGCATTACATGCTCAAATTTTCAAATGAATAACCATGGAGACCTCTCAAGAGAATCCATTGGACATGGAGATAGTTATGTAGTAAATAAGTCTGAAGTAATTGGCTAATATCCTGTGGCATTGGTTAAGGTGCTATTGTATTAACTACTACTTGGGTTATGACGTTGGTCTCCTTCCTATATAATCAAAACTTTAATCTATAGGTTTTGCAGTTATCATTGGTATTCAAATCGTATTTTAGGTGGATTGTTTGGTCTTATCCTTGTATCTTTAGATTTGGCGTCAGGTGGGCCTCTATGTTTTCTTTGATTCTTGTACCCAATGCATTTGGTGGGTTAAACAGGGTCTGGTAATTAAGGCCGGTTCATGACTTGTGAGGTTCTGTGATAAATTCTCACTGATGAGACATTTAATTAAACCGTTCTCCTTGCCTAGTTATCCTTTTTATTACCTTTTCTCTGTTGGGATTTGTAGGCAATGACCCATGGGTTTCCACTGTCATTTCAGGGGATGGGTGGCCAATATCTTGCTCTGTTACGAACCTTATTTATCTTTGTTTTTAGTGGGCTTGCTATAAATTTGTTTTGGGCTCTTAGTGACACAAGGACATCTCCCAAGAGACCGGGTGTATAATAGACCTTTAGAATTGGCAAATGGAAAGTGAAAAACAAAATTGGAAGTATGGCAATAGGCACGTATATGTGCACCCCCTCCAGAAAAAGAAGAAAAAGAAGAATTCTTATGTTTTTAACAGGCTTCTTCTGAATCAATGATCTATTGTAGTTGGTTGATTAGGTTTTGTTTTCTGGCTAAAAATATGCGTGTATTTGTCTTTCTCTGCATTAATCTTGAATGTTTGGTACTGTTACTGATTTATTGTTCTGTTGCCAGTGACTCATTCAGAATTTGCTTGCTGGGAACCCCAAAAAGTGGACTTACGATAGGGCATAGTCAACTGTAGTAATAAACGGCTTTCACAGCAAACAAAGGTCTCTGGGGACTAAACGGATAAAACAAAATGGATGGTAATGTTGAGGTTTGAGGTTTGAGGCTTGAGATTTTTGAGAATTTCCTTTTGGCCATGGATTCCCAATGATAGCATCCATGAGAAGGTTCACAAAATTAGTGATGAATGGTTGTGCATGTGGCAATCTCTTGCCCGTCATTATTACATCCAGACTATATAAGTGGATATATAAAATGGGTTTTCCTATTAAATTGCTTGATTATGATGAGATTGTATAGGAAAATACCTTTGGAAATTGTATGTAGATGAATTATTAAAATGGAAAATACTTTTGGATATTGTATGTACATGATTATTCCGGTGGAACAAATACTACTGTATGACATTAGTGATGCAGGCGTGGAGTGCTTGCAAGAGCAGAAGCAGCAAATAAAATTTTCTGTTATTCTTTTCTAAATTTCTACACAATATTATCATAACTGTATTTTTATCCATTTCGGTTGATATAGATATCCATCAGGAACCTTTTTTTTTTTTTTTTTTTTTTTTTCACTTCTCTTTTAACATTTTTAGGATGCCTTGGATGTTGGATCAGGTCGGGGTATTTATCAATATTTAATCTCATTAGTTATGGTGGGATTCATACATAAAAAATCAGATGATATGATCATGTTATTAATTATTATTATTATTACATAGTTTTATGTCAAATTTCAAATTAATCTAACTTCTCCACATGTTGTAATTCTTTGAAATTTATCTGACGAAATATGGTTGTATGTTAACAAAAAGATTCTGAAAAAGAAAAAAAAAAAACTAAGAAGAGGAAAAACTCCATAAGTAATCAATCAAAATTTGAAAGTCTAGTGATTCCTTTCCAACAATTTGAATACTAAATAGAAAAAAAAAAACAATTTGGAAAAACTTCATAAGTAATCTTCCTTGTTTTGTTCTATCGAAATCACAGCCTCTCACAGTTGAGATTGATCTCTTTTATCCCTCTCCTTTTCAGCCTGCCTGAGGATATGGGCATTAGTTATCCTACCTTAGATGACTTGATTCCTAGAATTTCATATCCCCTTCTATAAGAAGGAAACCTGCAACCAGGCCAGTCCTGGGTTCCGGAATATGAATACCTGATCGATTCCAATCACCCACCCACGTTCCGTCTGTATTCTCTATGATGATTTACTACTGGTCACACAAATCCATTCCATTGGATATTATCATTTCTTCATATATCCAACCAGCCAGCCATTCGTGGGCGCTTACACTTAAGAGACGAAGAGGATGGTGTGCAACTCAAGAGACCAGAACTTGAAACGAAAAATAATTTTTTTTCTTTTCTTTCTTTCATTCATCCGCGTGTATGTGGATCTTCTAACCCGTCTGATGGAAGACTGGCGCGACGGACGACAGGAGAGATTCAGATCCAATAGATTGACTGATAGTGGTGCGTTGCCAGAGTTGTGGGGGTTCCGTACGATGTCGCCATCCCTACTGATCTCGAACCCTTCTTCCCTTCCACATCTGGATCCGGAACATTCGGCGATGACACTATGGCGGCTCATCAATGTACGAGAATCTTCAGGAATCCCACCAAATTTTAGTTTACAGAACCATAATTCCCAAAAAAACCCTTTGAGAGCTTTCATTAATCTTCTCGGCAGTCGGAAGTCACGAAGATTCGTAACTCAACAAGCAAACAATCATGAATCTTCTCAGAAATGGGAAATCGTCAAAAAGATCCCTTGACTGTTGTATTAAAAATGAATTCCGGAGTTCCTTAGGATCGCTTCAGAAGAAATCACAGAGAGGAGGCGAAGTGATTCGACCCTCTTTCTCTCTCCGGTTCTCTTCATCGCGCTTAATTTCTCCCACAAGCTCCTCTTAAAGCTCAGGTTTCCGATCAAGTAGTCTCTTATTTTCCCTCTTTTTTTACCCACCAAGGACATTTGGAGAAAGAAATCGCGATGGCTTCCAGGTTTTGTTTGCGATTTGGATCTCGTCTCCGTAGCACACTCTTGCAATTCTCCGTCCACCGCAGCTCCCCCTTCGTCGGCTTTCTCGAATCTCCACTGTTAATAAGTTCTCCTTCATCTAATCTGCCTGTTATTCCCATCGAATTGCCCATCTCAAGTGCAGGGTTGCGGTATCTATCAACCCCAGGTCGCCAACCAGTTCGCAAAAGAACCGTCAACATCGGTGCCAGAGCTCGTCAGCTTCAGAACCGTCGTCTTTGGACTTACGCACTCACCTTCAGTTGCATAGCCGGATTCATTGTAATTGTCTTGAACAATTTCCAGGATCAGTTGGTGTTCTATGTCACCCCTACTGATGCCATGGAGAAGTACTCAAAAAACCCTTCGAAGAACAAATTCAGGTTAGGTGGGTTGGTTCTAGAGGGCAGCGTGACTCAGCCCGCTTCGTCGCCTGAGATGGAGTTTGTGGTCACAGATTTGATCACTGATATCTTGGTCCGGTACCAGGGTTCTCTCCCTGATTTGTTTAGGGAAGGGCACTCTGTGGTTGTTGAGGGTTTCGTTCGTCCATTCATGGAAGAGCCAAAGGAGAAGTTGGCATCGGCAAGAAAGCCTGTCTCTGCGAAGGCATTGAGTGGGGATTGTTTTTTTGCGGCAACCGAGGTTCTCGCGAAGCATGACGAGAAGTATATGCCACAAGAGGTTGCAGCGGCGATAGAGAGGAATAAAGCCAAAATTGAGGCCGATACAGATTCCGCCCAAGGAAGAGTCACAGTGACTTGATTCTGTGCAACGGTATGCTAACGACTATTTCTGCAACATTTAGCTGCTATATTATCCTTATACATCATAGCAGCTATGGATGATTATATGGTTAATGGTCAAGCTACCTATAGTTTTAGACGGCAATATATATATTTACTGGAGAGGAGAAGCATATATGATTTTCCATTAACGAGTCTCTTTTTTTTTTTTTTTAACATTTTTGTTCTTGTAACCGCGGCATTCATCACCTCTCATTTTTTTTTTTTTTTTTTGGATTCGACAAAACAAGAAAGACAATGTCAGATTAGTTTCTACTTTCTAATGAATAACAGGATGTTGTTCTTAGATGGACTTTGCATACTAGTTTGTGATCTGCAATCGGGAATCTTATGAAGACTCTTTTGTTTTGTTTCGAAAGTAGTGATGGTTGTTAGTGTAATCTCTCTCTCTCTCTCTCTCTCTTATGAATAAGCTAAATTACATTGTATTGGAGTATTGTTAGAACAGTAAAAGGTAGAAGTTTTTGCTTGTTTATTTTGTATAATTATATAAATAGCTGTACATGCCCTGCGGAAATGAGGATCAATATTCCACTATGCTGTTCCAATGACCGAGATCTTTAAGAAAAAGAAGAAAAAATTTTCCCTTCATTGTAAGAAATTGAGAGAGAGAGAACAAGACACAGAGGACCAGGCACCCATTCAGATATACTCCACTTGAACCTCATCATCACTGTTGCAACAGAACAGACCTGCTGAAACATCCTTCTATGGCCATAGCATTCTCATAATTTGCCGAACCTCCTGAGCCACCTCACTATAAGGTAGATTATGCGGATTATATTCCCCAATACAATAAAACCCATCACGCTAAACCATGTGATCAAGGTTCCATTTATAACAACAATATTGGTGATGTTATACAACGACGTCAAGGGTGCGGTGGCCAGCATTGTATTGTTGTAACTCACTGCTGTTGATGTAACTGATACCCACATAATCACTATGAGAACCCACATAAAAACTCTATGTCTTAGAGGCAATCCACTTATGAGCAAAAAGCAAAAGGATAACACTTAAAGAAGCAAAAAAGGACAATGTGTTGAGAACGATCATATTCTCATATAAGATTGGCCAAGTGGATCCCATTATTGATGTCCCTATTTGATGTGGAGGTTCGCCATGAGAATCAGACGTCTTCAGGGTGTCTTGCCAAAACCCACCTGGAGGGGTGGCTAAAAGTTGAAATGCCATTGTAGCATTCAATGATGCCACCACCATCAAGCCGTTACTATTTTTTTCTATCCAATTTTCCTTTTCAGAATTGCTCCCTTTTTAAGTGGTAAGCTTCATTTGTCTTCTTTCCTACTCCTGCCTGGAAAATGGAGTTTACAATGGCCATATGTTTGAGATTTGTAGGACTTTGAGATTGGGCTATCTTTGCTCCTACAGTATATACAGTATATAGAATAGTTTGTATTCTTTCACGTGCTGGTCCATCTGGTCCATCTGGAAGATGCATTAGAAGATCTACTGCTGTAAACCCATCCTTGTTCCTTTCATTTAATCGGGCCGCTAGTTTAACAAGGAGGCCACTATGTACCAATGCCTCTACCATCTATGTAAAGAAATGCAATAAAATTAGCGATAATGATGATGATGAGAGATTCTGATCCTCATACACACACATACATAGAAGGGGAAAGAAAAAGTTCTATAGATCGAGACTGTGGTTTTACCTCAAATTGTCTACTTGAGGTAGCACGATGTAAGACGGTGTTGCCTTCTTTGTCTTCCCAACCTAGAATGTAGTAGTACCGATACTTTCCGATCCAACTCACCAATTCTTTGAAGGCATCGGCCTTACCAAATTTTACTGCCGAGCAGTCTCCTTTCTTATAGTTATAGCTTTGATGGAGTCTTGGCATTTGGAGAGCAATTCTTTCATGACATCAATTTTTCCAGTAGAAACTGCAAAATGAAAAAGAATTCACTTCTCTTTGCCTTTAATGTTATGAAGACTACCATCAACATTCAAGAGCAGCTTCACAATTTCTAGCCACCCATATGCCGAAGCTAGGTGCAAGGGATTATAACCATCTCTGTTTAACTTTAAAGTGAAAGAAGGCTTCAGATTTACAATTTCCTCTACAAAATCGGTGTGACCCGCTACCACATCCCGATGTAAAGGAGTATCAATGAATGTAACGTTTTCAACATTATCAAGGATTAAATGTTCCTCCCGAATTAATGCATATAAAGCATCTATATCTCCATTTCCAGCGATTTTCATCAATCTTGGATCTATTTTATGTTGTTATGCTGACAAGGAAACAAATACAGACTAAATTTTCATACAAATTAATGAAGTAAAAAAGAAGAGATTTGTAGGGGGCTTACACTATTTTCAATTTCACTATCATGTGGAAAGCAAACTGAAAATGGTTGAGCAAAGTCACAGAAATCTTTTCAAGTGGCGGGGACAAAACAATCGAAATGCATCAGAAATCTAAACCGATCAATATAGAAGAAGAAACAAAATGCTTTATCACCAACTGGTGAATGAATGCATATGCAGAGATTAAAGTTTCTAAATTTCTAAATTCATTCAACTGAACTGAAAAGTACATAAAAGAATCCTATTTATATTACAATGAACGAAAAATATCACGTACTACCCAGATATTTGAGAAACATCACTTACCACCCAATGGTTTCTAACATCATCAACTACCATCCAATTTTTCAAAACGTGTAACAAAAAGACCCAAGCCGTTAAGATGGTTCCGTTAGATGCTCATGTTAACTTAAATTCAATTTTTGGGTGGACAATAATGTCCTTCTTCTGGTGCAAATTGTTTAATGAATTTTCCATTGAGGGGTAAGCCGAGAGTGGGGAAGAGCTCATCGCTGACTCTCATTTAATTCCTACCATTTAAATGAGATTACAAGAAGACTCTATTGATATTTCTGACTAACTCTTATAATATTCTGGGAACTCCTATTTATACCGAGCTACTTTAACTATATTCGATTACACTAACTGTTATTCAGTTACATCTAACATTACAATAGACTAATCCATAACAGGACCTCTTCAGTCTTCTACTCTCTTCTTCCTTCGCATGGAGGTGAAGGAGAATTCAGAAATTGAAGAAGAAAATTTTCAGTAAATAATAACCAAATTCGATTGAAAGATGAAATAGAGAAAGGAGAAGAAATGAAATCGTACCTACCGAGAAATAGAGAGAATCTCCGATCTATTCTCTGACCAGTGAAATAACAAAACTTAGATTGATGGAGCTAGCGCAGCTTCAGAGGCCTTTTTAACTCTTGGTGGTTTTTCCATCCCAATCCCCTTCAAGGGGGTATTTGTAGCTCTCTCTCTCTCTCTCTCTCTCTCTCTCTCTCTCTCCTTCTCTGAGCTGAGTTGAGTGGAAGTGTAACTGACTATTATTCTCTTTTTCCGTTTGAGAAAGAAAGAAACACAAAAACATATTTCCCTTTTTAAAAAGGTAAATGACTCTCTGTGTTTCCAGGCCTAACGAGGTTGCCAACCGACAGCTCCTCTCCACTACTGAATGGATCGGACTCTAATCTCCATTCAGGTAAGTTTATCTTTAATTATTTTTATTGTCTTTTTCTTTATTTCTCTTTTTGGTATTATTCATATTCCAGTCATCCTTTAGTAGTGTTGGTCTACCACATGCATGCATGCATGCATGCATGCTGGACATCACACCCTGGACTTAATTACTTTGTTGTCTTGTTTTCCTCTTTTACTTTTAGTATCCTTTTTCTTTATTTCTCTTCTGGGTATTATTCCAGTCAACCTTTAACTTGATTTAACAAAGGGAGGGTCCCTAGCTTTAATGCACACTTCCTAATCGGTCAGTATTGAATGGCCGGGCCAATGGGATGTTAAGATCTACTGACATAAACACCGGTGACAGACACTACAACCCTTTCATAATGGAAATGAAAATCATCACAAAATGTCTGATTGTAACCCTCACAGCCCTTTTTTTAATAATGAAATGAGAATCATCTTTGCCACCACTGACCTTAACATAAATCAGTCTTTGTTTCCATGTCTAAGGTATAAAGTAAAAGGAAAACAGGTAAAATCAGCATTGAAAATTAAGATTTACCAAAAAACTTGTTTGTACTGGCCTTTTACTTTGGAAAAAAATATAACAAAAACACAAAGCTTCCACCATAATGGGTTTGTTATACACACACAATGCATGCGATGTTACATGTATGGTGTTGTCATTGTTGTCAACACAGTGCATCATAGAGGTACTCGGTAGACCAGTCAACATTTAGGATTTTATTTTATTTTTTTATAAGAAACCTTAAAAGGGACATGATTTATTTATCCACGAGAGAGATCAAATTAATCACAAGAGGAATGAGATCACCCAATTGAGTAAACGTCAATTTATGAATTAGGATGGTGTTAAGCATCCAATTCATCTAATCCGAAGATTGGTCTCCTTCTATTCTATCATTTTCTATACCATATGTTTGATGTTTGATTGGATAGTGAATTTAAATTAAGCATATAGTTATTTGTGCATTATAAACCCAATTTCTAGATTATGTTAACCTATGATATAACCATACATGTTTGAAAAGAAAATTGAAACCAGAAAAAAAGGAAGTGAGATCCTATAATCTAAAGTTGGATGACGGGTCAATTACGAATCCCACACATGCATAAATCATACGTAACATTAGTGTTAATAAAAAAAATATCTACATTTATAATATGTGGAAGACATACATACATGAAACCTTTATTTATTTATTTCTCTCAAGCTTTATCAAGAGTTTAGACATCTCATTTGATACATGAATTGAGTTGAGAGAGAGAGAGAGAGAAATTAGATGGTTTTTTTTTTTTTTTTTTCTCTTTGCATTTTGGGAGGAATAAATTAAGTGAAATGGTCTATGTGATTGAGTTTGCTTTAAACGAAAAGTTTGTCTACTCAATGCCTGGCTTCCACAAAATGTTGTTTGATATTAAACTTTCAAACCTCTCTGCCGACATCTTTAGTGAGGGAATACATAAAGAAGATTTGAAGATTAGGGATTAGATTGGATTGGATGCTTTTGTTTCCTCTTTTTTGAAATTCGATGGGTTTGGTTGGTCTCAAGTATGAAGTCTTAAAAGGAAGGGAAAGTGAAGGGGTTTGCATGCACAATCATGGATTTGAGAACTTGTGCACTTGAAAAGTATGTTTCTTCTTCTTTGGAGCTTTTGACATTTATATAATCATACAAAACAAAGTATTATCAAATTCATGAGCTTGCACATAGGGAATAATTCCAGGTTTGTTTGTCTATCAGAGGAAGAAGTCGGATAAAGAAAAAATAAATAATATATGAATGTAGGTATTTTTCCCCTTAAATTTGTGAAAGTGAGAAGACACAAGATGATTCTGTTTACCGGCCGGGCATCTAGAAAATGGTGAATTAGATACAATTATTAAGAGAGAGAGAGAGAAAAAAAATTTGTGGAGAGATGCTTCTCCTTGGGGATTGTTTGAAAGCAAGGAATGGAATAAAGAATACAATTCTTGTCTCCTTTGTTAAGTTTCCTACTTATTCAACCTGTAGAGTATAAAAGAGGGGTAAGGGGCCCAGAATTATGCCAAATGCAATGATAGACATATTTCATATTGTAATTATTTTTTAGGAAAGAAAAAAAATTATAAAAAAAAAATATAACAAAAGGGCATACCCTACCTTCCCGAGTTTGGGGTGTTAAAATTGGACTCAAACCAAAAATCAAAAATCGAATTTTTGTGATTTATATGGACCAGACTGAAATCAAATGTTAATGGGCTGTAATTGGGCTTCCTTTAGAGTCCAGTGAAAAATCAAAACTGGATCAGGCCGATTGATTAGTCCAAACCAAACTGACCAAATAGGCCTAAACTGAAATTGAAACCAAATTAGCCGATAATAGATCAATAAGAGCCCAACTTTTTGCTAGATATACATGTAGGGAACCCAAACTAGAACCAAACTAGACCGATGAGAACACATTAAGTCAATTTTTTGCTCAATATAAATGTACGGAACCAAAATTAGAACCAAACCAGCCTGATAGTTGTTTGATAGAACCCATTAAACCAACCTTTTACTAAATATATATAATATAGGAAACCGGACTGATGAGAGTCCATTAAACTAATCCGATAAAAACTTAAAACCAAACTAGACCAAAGTCGAAATTTTCTTATCAGACAGTAATTGGGCTTTAGAGTTTAGAATCAAAAGCAGACGGAGCGACCTATTGACACCCTACCTGAATTTACCTTATCACTCAAATACTGGGTACTGGTCCAGGCAACATCAAATAAAGAACATACACTCACTTCTTTCTTTCTAATACAAAAATTATGCAACCAGTACTATTGATACTGTTAACTTATTCTTTTGTTCATTGTATAGAAGTCCACAATTTTTTACATGAGAAATGAAGAACAAATCAAAGTGATTGGATCATTTTTTTCGATACAGAGGACTAGGCACCCATTCAGATATACTCCACTTGAACCTCATCATCACTGTTGCAACAGAACAGACCTGCTGAAACATCCTTCTATGGCCATAGCATTCTCATAATTTGCCGAACCTCCTGAGCCACCTATATGAACCACCTCACTATAGGGTAGATTATGCGGATTGTATTCCCCAGCATAATAAAATCCATCACTCTAAACCATGTGAAGGTTCTAGTTATAACAATAATGCTGATGTTATACCACGACGTCAAGGGTACGGTGGCCAGCAATGTATTGATGTAACTAGCTGCTGTTGATGTAACTGCTACCCACATAATCACTATGAGAACCCACATAAAAACTCTATGTCTTAGAGGCAATCCACTTATGAGCAAAAGGATTACACTAAAAGAAGCAAAAAAGCACAATGTGTTGAGAACGATCATATTCTCATGTAAGTTTGGCCGAGTGGATTTCATTACTGATGTCCCTACTTGATGTGGAGGTTCGCCATGAGAATCAGACGTCTTCAGGGTGTCTTGCCAAAACCCACTTGGAGGGGTGGCTAAAAGTTGAAATGCCATTGTAGCATTCAATGATGCCACCACCATCAAGCCGTTACTATTTTCTTCTATCCAATTTTCCTTTTCAGAATTGCTCCCTTTTAAGTGGTAAGGTTCATTTGTCTTCCTTCCTACTCCTGCCTGGAAAATGGAGTTTACAAAGGCCATACGTTTGAAATCTGTAGGACTTTGAGATTGGGCTCTCTTTGCTCCTACAGTATATAGAATAGTTTGTATTCTTTCACGTGCTGGTCCATCTGGTCCATCTGGAAGATGCATTAGAAGATCTAATGCTGTAAACCCATCCTTGTTCCTTTCATTTAATCGGGCCGCTAGTTTAACAAGGAAGCCATTATGTACCAATGCCTCTACCATCTATGTAAAAGAAACGCAATAAAATTAGCGATAATGATGATGACGAGAGATCCTGATCCTCATACACACACATATATAGAAGGGGAAAGAAAAAGTCCTATAGATCGAGAGTGTGGTTTTACCTCAAATTGTCTACTTGAGGTAGCACGATGTAAGACGGTGTTGCCTTCTTTGTCTTCCCAACCTAGAATGTAGTAGTACCGATGCTTTTCGATCCAACTCACCAATTCTTTAAAGGCATCGACCTTACCAAATTTTACTGCCAGATGAAGAGCAGTCTCCTTTCTAACAGTTATAGCTTTGATGGAGTCTGGGCATTTGGAGAACAATTCTTTCAAGACATCAATTTGTCCAGTAGAAACTGCAAAATGAAAAGGAATCCACTTCTCTTTGCCTTTAATGTTATGAAGACCACCATCAACGTTCAAGAGCAGCTTCACAATCTCTAGGCACCCATATGTTGAAGCTAGGTGCAAGGGATTATAACCATCTCTGTTTAACTTTAAAGTGAAAGAAGGCTTCAGATTTACAATTTCTTCTACAAAATCGGTGTGACCCGCTACCACAGCCCGATGTAAAGGAGTATCAATGAATGTAACGTTTTCAACATTATCAAGGATTAAAGGTTCCTCCCGAATTAATGCATATAAAGCATCTATATCTCCATTTGCAGCGATTTCCATCAATCTTGGATCCATTTTATGCTGTTATGTTGACAAGGAAGCAAATACAGACTAAATTTCCATACAAATTAATGAAGTAAAAAAAGGAAAAATTTGTAGGGGGCTTACACTGTTTTCAATTTCACTATCGTGTGAAAGCAAACTGAAAATGGTTGAGCAGAGTCATAGAAATCTTCTCAAGTGGCCGGAGACCAAACAACCGAAATGCATCAAAAATCAATAAAACCGATCAATATAGAAGAAGAAACAAAATGCTTTATCACCAACTGGTGAATGCATATGCAGAGATTAAAGTTTCTGAATTTCTAAATTCATTCATCTGAACTGAAAAGTACATAAAAGAATCATATTCATATTAGAATGAACGGAAAATATCACGTACTACCCAGATATTTGAGAAACATCACTTACCACTCAATGGTTTCTAACATCATCAACTACCACCCAATTTTTCAAAACATGTAGCAAAAAGACCCAAGCCGTTAAGATGGTTCTGTTAGATGCTCATGTTAACTTAAATTCAGTTTTTGGGTAGACAATAATGCCCTTCTTTTGGTGCAAATTGCTTAATGAATTTTCCATTGAGGGGTAAGTCGAGAGTGGGGAAGAGCTCATCGCTGACTCTCATTTAATCCCTACCATTTCACAAAGCAAATAAGAAATATAAAATCCAAAGTTTTAGAAAAAAAAATGTTACATGAACAAAACGCATGCTGCCTTCCTCATCGCCAAGCTGATGTTATCAAGCCCCATTAATAAAAAATAAAAAAAATTATATTATAGTTTTCTTTGAAAGTCCATGAGAAAACCAAAATTCTAGTATATTGGATGCAGTATAGTCTATGAAGTAAACAAAAATAGGATTTCATAATTGCAGGAATCTATAATCCATGGAAGAGAACACAACCGTATGTATGAATTTACATCTTGTACTCTTCTTTCATATTGCAGTTGACCCCACCGAACCCCCTTTGTAATAAACGCCACATGGCAACAGAAATCCCAACAACAAATCCCATATGAAGTTGTAATCAAGAAAACGATGATCATAGACTCTTCACCCACTTTACAAGTCATAAACATATATATATTTCATTTTGCTTCCCTTCCTTATAATGGGATAACCAACTGTTCAAATTTTATCCAAGGATGAATTCCATTGAAACAAGCATATCTCAATAAACCTATAGCTTTTAGTGAACCAATAAAATTTAGTCTTCATAGTATAGAAACCACTTGAACATCACTAATTAAGGCAACACCTCACAAAAAAAAGGTAAAACTGGAAAGGGATCCCTTCAATTCCTCAACTATGCTAATGAAATGGAAATACCCGTTTCACTATATTAATGAAACAACACCACCCCTTTCATTTCCAACATAACTATCTTCCGTAAGACCCATCTGCTGAACAATTAAGCTATGAGACAATGAGTATCACCATGAATTGTCATGCCACATCACTAAATAAATGCATCCATAGAGACATATATAATGATGACCTCGCAACTACAGCTAGAGGTAGTCTTAGTCTTTTTTTAAGCCAATTACTCATCGCATTAATTTCTTGAACAACCAGGATATTGAAGACTGAAGAGGTGATCAAATTCCCTACCAAATCAAAGTCATGCACATTATCTAAATATTTCCCTCTATATAGACTTGTCATAACTCAGCTATCAATACCAATTTGTTAAAATGATAAAATACAGGTTGGTTTCACTTGTGATATGCACTGCTACAATACATGTTGGTTTCATGTTCATTACTTCATTCATTGAGATTGTAGTAAAACATTCCTTCAAGGTGGAGCCTGGGAAGGAATTAATACATTTTCTGGTGGAGATGTGAACATTTTTCAAGTGTAGTAGAAAAGCACACATCATTTTCAGTGTCTGAATACTGTATCTCTTACTACAATTCATCTATACAACTTGGTGATTCACTGAGGAAGAAAACTGCCCAAAATTTTAGAAAATCGAAAAAATGAAACAAAAAAGGAGGAAAATGATTGTTCAGTTCTTGATAAATCCAATATAAGAAATTATGTTAATCATTAGACACCATTGATTAGTAAGACTGCCTAAAAGCAAGGCTGGGACAATTAGAATAAAACATCTTACTAGTTGGGATCCATTTTTTTTTTGTTTTTTTTTTTATCTATTTATCAAAAATCATTTTGAAAATTATTTTTTATCAAAAATAAAAAATTATTTGATAACTACATTAAAAAAATAGATTGTAGAATGTAAAATAGATATGGTATATCTATGTTGAAAATAATTTTTATAACTTTCAACTCCTTCTCTAGAAGCTCGATCGTGTGGTCTATCTTGCGTCATTGCCTCCTGAGTTGGGAAGAAATACGTATCCAAGGACATCTTGATCAGAAATTTTATCGACACCCTTTTCCTAATCAGGGCAATACAAAGCTGCTATCCCGATCATAAAAGACAAAAAAAATATAGTGACAAACTAAAATTAAAATTAAAATAGATGGGAAACTGTCATCCAGCCGCAGCCTACCTGCGATGTTGAGGATCTATTTACCCAAAAAAAAAAAAACTGGGATGCCAAGAATGCCATAAGGAAACAACAGAAAAGGAAGCATGGAAGTATGTAAAACTCTTTGCAGAGAAATAAAGCAGCTATAATGAAAACCAGACAGAATCGACTAATAGAGCCTTGCAAAAAGATTTTTGATTTTAAAAGATTTTTTATTCTTTTACGTAGAATTTACCTAGAATACAAATAGAGCCTTGCAAAAAAAGAGAAAAAGAAAAGGGATTTATCTTTTGAAAGCGGGGTGGGTGTTCTGCCTCATATGTAAGTACATTTTTTTTTTTTTTTTTTTTTGGTGGTAACATAGTACGTTTAAGAGATGTATGTAAGCTTTTTTTTCCCATCCCCGTAAATCAAAAAAAATAAAATTGAAATATTAAAATCCCCAATTCACTGCCAAACAGATCATCTGTAGGACTCATAAGTAGTAACAGAGCAGACATTATGAGCACTAAAAAAAGAAAAAAAAAAAAAAAAAAGAAGCCTTATCAAAGTACGTAGCAGAAGAATTCAAAAATTCAAGAAGAAAATTTTTACTAAATAATAACCAAATTCGATAGAAAGATAAAATAAAGAAAGGAGAAGAATTGAAATCGTACCGAGAAATAGAGAGAGAAATCTCTGATATATTGTCCGACCAGTGAAATAAGAAAACTGAGATTGATGGAGCTAGCGCAGCTTGAGGCCTGGAGTAGATCGAAAGTAGGATCCATTAATAAATAGCAGAAATGATCAGAATCAATACCGGAATCAGGCAACTGTGTCAAAGTTATCTGCAACTGGCTGGATGCGAGGAGATACTACATGAACAAAACAGGCGAATATGTATCTTTATTTATACTAGCTAACAATGAAAAAAGGAATGAAATGAAGGATGATGATGATGACGACGAAGACGATGATGATCAATCCACATCACTGCCGTAAGAATATGAATAGGATGCCATATATCGGATTTGCAGGTCCCTACATCACCCGACAGCATCCCACGCTTGCGCATTTACGTACCTTGGTGGTTTTCCCAGTCGGAGAGAGAAAATAAGAGAATAGAATCAGATTCAGACGTGGAAGGTTAATCCATGAAGTTTTGAACTCTTGAAACCTTTAGGCTTTCGTGAATCCAACGCGACTTCCACCTTCGGAAGCCATTGAATTACAAGGAATTCATAGGATGCCATCCCAATTCCTGAAGGGGGTATTTGTAGGTCCCATCTTTTTTATTTATTTATTTATTTATTTATTTATTTTTTCTTTCTCGGTTCTTAAGCATTGAGAAGAAGAATAAGAAGAAGGAATATTAATGTTCAAAAGCATGAGAAGAAGAATAAGAAGAAGGAATATTAATGTTCAAAAGCAATCCCACACGTTGTACAGGTCAACAACTGACGTGAGTACTTCATATTCTCCTAGCTAGCTAGAGGGTTCTTTAATTGAGACAGGAGTGGGTCGGTGGGTGGTTGAGAAAGGAGTGGGTGAGCGAGTGGGTGGGTGGGCAGGGCACATATTCTCAACAACTGACGTGAGTACTTCATATTCTCCTAGCTAGCTGGAGGGTTCTTTAATTGAGAAAGGGAGGGGGTGGGTGGGCGGGGCACATATTCTCAACAACTGACGTTAGTACTTCATATTCTCCTAGCTAGCTAGAGGGTTCTTTAATGGAGAAAGGAGTGGTTGGCATGTATACTCACCCAAATGGGGAAGTTCTTAAGCATGTGGTCAAAAGAAAGAAAGATATGAGAAAACGAAAACTTGGAATTTTGAAGTGGAGTTCCCCTCTTTTGGTGATAACTTCATGACATCTATATCCATTGGTGTTCTATGGAATAAAATCAATTGATTCTGACATTCCAAAGATATTTTATTCAGTTTGGGAGAATCATGGGGGACCCTTTTCAAATAAAAGTGTAACGCATAATGCCTGGCTAATAACTTGTTTGCTAGCAGTTGTTACAGGAGCCAATAAGGGGATTGGATTGGAGATATGTCGTCAGTTAGCCTCTAATGGTGTAGCAGTGGTTTTGACAGCCAGAGATGAGAAGAGGGGTGTTGAAGCTGTTGAGAAGCTCAAAGAGTCTGGACTATCTGATGTGATTTTCCATCAACTGGATGGAAAGGAACCTGCTAGTATTGCTTCCCTTGCTCATTTCATCAAAACCCAGTTAGGAAAGCTTGATATCTTGGTAGGTTTGGAATCCCATATTTTTATTTGAATCATAACAGATGATTTAATCAGAACCTAATAGTTCAAAATTCTAGCATCTTGAATTGATTGGTTGATTGAAACTTATTATAGGTGAACAATGCGGCAGTCTCTGGAATCATATTAGATGATGATGCTTATGGAGCCCTAATGGCAATGGATGGTTCTGTAAGTCTTGGTCTCTCTCCTTTGTAGTTAACATTTGTGGTTACAAGGTTTAAATTCTGGAAACCATGTCCTAGAGTTCTTCACAAGATGGTTATCTTAAAAAGATTCCTGATTTCCTACCAATTACCACATTATTTTCTGATTTTTTTTTTTTTTTTTCTGGTTGGGGGGTTGCGGATGAAGATCATCTTTTTGGTTTTTAATGTTGTTCAAGATCACCTCCTTGTGAGAGAATAAAGCTGGAATTAATACTATGTATTAAGCATCCCTCTAATGAGAAATTAAAGTAGGTTAAATGGGTACTGAATCAAATAAATTTGATTTATTTCTATTGGAAGGAATACTGGGAGGAAAGAAGACCCAGGAAGATGGAAGAAACTATCAGTTCTTACATTACATGGCTTAAATTTCATCTCGATCAAACCTCTATCGAACTAGTTATGCAATCGATTCATGCCAAAATTACAATGGAACACTAATGGAACTCAATTAACCTCCAAATTTCGGTGGAATTCCAAGAGAACAACATTTGAACCAAGAGCCAGATCAGAACTCAAAAAATCAAACTCAAATAACAATAAACTTCCCATAATTGAAATGATTCCAAGCTCTGAATATACCTGAAAGCTTAAGAAATAGAATGGCAAAATCAATCCTTCAAGTAAAAGGGCTTGAAGTTCAGTCTCTGATTCACCAACCGATCCCAAAACAATGTGGCTTTTGGTGACTTGGTCACCAATCCAGAGTCCCAGACCAATTCTACTTGATCTAGATTGAAATTGGCCCGGACCGATCCGATTCCAGGACGTACTATAACCTTACTCTCCCTGAACTCTCATTTTTCCACTGGTATGTATATCCCTAAATTCACACTGGCAGCATGTAGATCCTTCTCCCATTCCTTTTAAAAGAAGAAGAAGCTCATAAGCCATACATACTTGTTACTGTGAAACTGAGACAACACGAGAGATAAACAGTGGCTCTTTCCATTATGCAATCAAGATTGGTTGGTGTTGGGAATAGTCCCATATTTCTTAGAGACCAGAACCTTGGGTGTGTCACCCATAAAGAGAAACTACATGCCACTGCCACCCAAAGAGGGGCCACACGTGAGTAGTGTGGGAAAATTGGGAATAATCCCATATCGGTTAGAGACTAGAATTTTGGGTGTCTTATATACGTGAGAATCCCTCCACTGATGAGTTGGAACTTTTGAGACTTAAGAATTGAGTTGAGTTAGCCCAATTTGCTGTAGGGTATATATTGATTTCATCTTATGTTGCTCTGGTCAGAATGCTGGTTTTATTGACTTCTCAAAAATGATGTAAGGGCACACGAAAGCATGCGCAAATTTTCACTCTGGCGGCCTTAAACAAATGCACAATTTACTATTTAATAGAACGTTGAAGGAATACTTTGAAACTTGTTTAAATAGGCTCGCATAAGCATATTGGAGCAATGAACAAATAGAATAACGTGTTGTTCAGAATTCGTTTTGCTCAATCTCCATCAGTTCTCACCATCGAAAATGCGAGACACCAACACAAATCCTGCATCAAAGAGGTGACTGATTCAGCTCCTTTTAGTTGATTTCTAACCATACCCATTTAAGGCTACCACCAGTTATCCTAACCAAGTTTTTGTATTGCAGATTGGCGGTTGTTACAGGAGCCAATAAGGGACTTGGATTGTAGACGTGTCGCCAGTTAGCCTCTAATGGGGTAGCAGTGGTTTTGAAAGCCAGAGATGAGAAGAAGGGTGTTGAAGCTGTTGAGAAGCTCTAAGAGCCTGGACTATATGATGTGATTTTCCATCAACTCGATCTGAAGGAAGCTGCTAGTATTGCTTCTCTAGCTCATTTCATCAAAACTCAGTTTGGAAAGCTTGATATCTTGGTAACTTTGGAACCCCATATTTTTATTTGTATCTTTACAGAGAATTTTACCAGAATCTAGTTGCAGAAAATCCTGGCATCTTGTTTAGATTGGTTGAATGACTTAAAGCTGAAATTTGTTATAGGTGAACAATGCGGCTGTCTCTGGAATTGTATTTGATGATGATGTTTATGGAGCCATAATGGCAGTGGATGGTTCTGTAAGTCTCGGTTTCTCTCTTTTGTAGTTGAGGTTTATGGTTGACTATATTCAATATGAATTTGTTTTAATGTGAGAGAGAGAGAGAGAGAGAGCAAGTGTTTGGGAGGGTGGAGCCCCTGTTTGGAGAGTTGAAGCAGCCGAGGCCCTGTTTTGCTCTGACCGGCAATATTCCTTTATGACTATGGACCACTGACCATCTTCTTCTTTTTTTCTTTTTTTCTTTTTTGTAATTTGTTAAAGATCAGTTTGGTTGGACCCCAATCCAATACCCAGTTCAATTATCCTGTAGGACATTGCTTTATTTTTTTTAGTTCTTAAGGACATGCTAGGATTAAATTGACTGGGTTTGTTCTCTCTTGTAAATTTGTTTAGGCTGCCTCTTTAGAGGTTGTGTCCTTGAGCTCTTTGATCTCCTTTTCCCCCTTCTAATAAAATTCTATTTCATAATAAAAAATAAAAAAGGGGAGGGGGGGAGGGGAATAGGAAATTATTAGAACTTATGCTGAAATGCTTCTATTCATGCAGCTAGAGGTTAGGGAAGCTAAATTTAGACAACTTGCAAAACAAACTTACGAGACAGGTGAAGACCTTCTTCCTGCCCTTCAGCTATCAGATTTGTCGAGAATTGTAAATGTTTCTTCCTCTGCAGGGAAGCTACAGGTACTGATTATAAACCTGACCTTACAATGTGTTGGTATGGAATACTATACTAATTCAGTTTAATATAATTGAGTATAATTTCTTTAATTCTGTTGTTGCAGAACATCTCACACACCTGGGCTAAGGAAGTGCTAAGTGATATTGATGGCCTCACAGAAGAGAGAGTGGATGAGGCACTGAACAAGTTGCGAAAGGATTTCATGGAGGGTTTAATAGTGACCAAAGGCTGGCCTGCCTATAGTATGTCCAAAGCAGCTTTGAATGCCTACACAAGAACTCTATCAAAAAAGTTCCCCGAATTCCGAGTGAATTGTGTCTGCCCGAGTAATGCCAAAGTGATTTTAGCTACAACACAGGGAAGTTTACAGTTGAAGAAGGAGCAGCTGGTCCCATAAAGTTGGCTTTGTTGACCAATGATGGCCCCTCTGGGTTTTTCTTTTTTCAGAAGGAAGTGACTTCCTTTTGATTGAATATTGCTCATTTATTTTTATTTTTATTTTTTCTGGTTGGGGATTGGGGATGAAGATCATTTTTTTGGGTTGAATGTTGTTCAAGGTATAGAAATCCTCTCCTGTCTGAGTTTGGGCGGGAGGGTTGGCGGCTCAGATGGATGGCCGCCACCTGACTTTCGGGTGGATCCAAGCCCTTCATCCGAGCCGACAAGTTGAGCCGATAGGGGTGTCAGCTAGGATGGAGGGCTCGGATCCACCCGAGAGCAAGATGGTGGTCATCCATCTAGAACGGCAACTCTCCCACCCAAACTCAGGCGGGAGAGGATGTGGATCCTTGTTCAAGGTCATTTCTTGAGAGAGAATAAAGTTGAAATTACTTTGTTTCCGTACATAATTCTAGTTATTTGCTCATACGTATTAAGCATCTCTATAATGAGAAAATAATTTTGATTTGCTTTTGTTGGTAAATTCTTAGTTTGCTTGGTTATATTGGTTTTCAAATGTTAACTATTTATTTATTCAAATATAATTTGCTTTCCATCAGCTTCAATTGGAGAACTAAAAAACAAAGTACTTTTTTTTTTTAATAGACATGAAGGAGAGTTGAATTTATGACTTCTTCATTCTGAGGTGTTGGTCTTTGCCAATTGAACTATCCCTTGGAGCAAAAATTATAAATTTGCTCCGACTGCCTTTGAGATCTTAAGGTCAGACAACGACAACGTTTTTTAATCTCAATATTCAAAGATTGATAAATGCAATTGAAAGAAAGATCACAAGGACAAAATTACCCATATTGAACTGAAGAAAAACAAATCCCTAAAATTCATTAAAAAAAAAAAAAAAAAAAAAAACCTTTAAACTTTGCCACCAAGAGGTATCAAACCCCTTCAGCTTCATAGGCCTAGTTTGCATTAATGCAACAGATTCACACCAGGATATGTTTTATTTTATAAATTCTTATACTAGAAAGCTGTTTTAAGTGTATATTGTAAGGTCGTCAATTCATTTTCTAACCAGTTCATTACCTTATCAAACTTTCAAACCCATATGTTTTTTTAAATTATATAATGCATTTCCAACCTTCTCTGTTGTCAGCTCTCACCAGAGATGCTCAATGTTCAGTTTGTAGAGCCCTATCCCTTTTTAAGATATTTTTTCCTTTTCTTGTTCTTCCTAACTACATACTATAGTGCTTCAATCACATTATATCTCTTCCACCAATTTTCATGTATATTATTCAATGTACAGTAGATTTCTGCTTATTGCTGTTGTTCATCATGGAAAAGCACTAGAGTAAACAAATGTTCATTCTCTAAATCAGAAGTCCAGAAAACACTGATAATATTCTACAAATGAAAGTATACCCAACAAATCAAACTTGAAAATGTGGGAACTGCTATAAGTGAGGAAAGTCACAGTGATTGAATATCATAATCCCTCAGGTTCCAATGGGCAGAGAGAGAGATGTATTGAAAATTTTAAACAGAGTGGAGGGTAAAATTTTAAAATTGAGAAGATATAAATTTTAAACCAAACCATGGTAAAAAGGAATCCAAACGTAGTTTCTTAAAAGATTAAGTCTTTACAAATAATAATAAAAAAAAAAATATAAAAAAAACCCCTCAAAAGTCGGATCTTTTGATGATGTAACGGCATACTAAAAGATGGACAAAATTAATACTAGTGGCTTTTCCCTCAAATACATGCATATTTACTATTTATGATCATTAAGGGAATACTTTGTCATGTCTATAAATACACCCTAAGCCTAAGAATTTCAGTACACTCCATCACTTCTCATCAACGAACATGGCAGACACCAACACAAATTCTACATTAAAGAGGTAACCGATTCAAGTCCTTTAGTTGATTTCTAACCATACCCATTTAAGGTTTACCACCAATTATCCTAACCAAGTGTTGTATTTGTAGATTGGCCGTTGTCATAGGAGCCAATAAGGGGATTGGATTGGAGATAAGTCGTCAGTTAGCCTCTAATGGAGTAGCAATGATTTTGACAGCCAGGGATGAGAAGAAGGGTACTGTAGAAGCTGTTGAGAAGCTCAAAGAATCTGGACTATCTAATGTGATTTTCCATCAACTGGATGTGAAGGAACCTGTTAGTATTGCTTCCCTTGCTCATTTCATCAAAACCCAGTTTGGAGAGCTTCATATATTGGTAGCTTTGAAACCCCATATTTTATTTGTATCATTACAGATAAATTTAATCAGAATCTAGTTGCAGAACATCCTGGCATCTTGATTAGATTGATTGAATGATTATGGCTAAAATTTTGTTCTAGGTGAACAATGCAGGTGTCTCTGGAATCATATTAGATGATGATGCTTATGAAACCCCAATGGCAGTGGATGGTTCTGTGAGTCTCAGTCACTCTCCTTTAGTTTACATTTGTGGTCGAAATCTTTACATTCTGGAGTTCCTCCCAAGATGGTTATGCAATCTTTACATTCTTGAGCTTTTGACCTCTTCTTTCCCTCTTCTAAGAAAAGGGAATAACTCCTTAATCCAAAAAGAAAATTATTATAACTTATGCTGAATTGCTTCTACTCAAGCAGCAAGATGACAAGGTAGCTAAACTTAGACAACTGGTAAAGCAAACTTATGAGACTGCTGAAGAATGTCTGCAAGCAAACTACTATGGCCCCAAAAGAGTGACAGAAGCGCTTCTTCCTATCCTTCAACTATCTGATTCTCCAAGAATTGTAAATGTTTCTTCCTCATTAGGGAAGCTAGAGGTACAGATAACAAACTTGATCTTGTAAAGTTACTGATAGGTACACCTTAGAACTTGCACCATCTGGGTTAGAGGATTGCTGAAACAATTCTTTTTCCTTAGTATCCAAATAAAAAATTAAAAAGCTTTCCTTTTCCTTCAATTGTTTGAATTTCACTTTCTTTTATTCTGTTGTTGCAGAACATCTCATATACCTGGATTAAGTAAGTGCTAAGTGATATTGATGGTCTCATGGAAGAGAAAGTGGATGAAGCACTAAACAAGTTTCTAAAGGAATTCAAGCAAGGTTTAATAGAGACTCAAGACAGGGCTGCCTATAGCTTGTCCAAAGCAGCTTTGAACGCATACACAAGGATTTTATCAGGAAAGCTCCCTCAAGTTCCGGATAAATTGTGTCGCCCCAGGTTTTGTCAAAA
The DNA here is from genome assembly GCA_028583415.1 of Protea cynaroides. Classification (NCBI taxonomy): domain Eukaryota; kingdom Viridiplantae; phylum Streptophyta; class Magnoliopsida; order Proteales; family Proteaceae; genus Protea; species Protea cynaroides. The sequence continues at coordinate 65,307,612 of CM053269.1, read as the reverse complement.
CTGACTTAACCTACAACACAGGGAAATTTACTGTTGAAGAAGGTGCAACAGGTCCTGTAAAGTTGGCTTTGTTGACTGATGATGGCCCTTCCGGGCTATTCTTTTTTCAGAAGGAAGTTACTTCCTTTTGATTGAATATTGTTCAATTGTCTCTTCTTTTTTTTTCTTTTTTCTTTTTTAATTGCTGGTTGGGGATGAAGATCATCTTATTTTGGTTGAATATTTTACAAGATCATTTCTTGAGAGAGAATAAAGCTGGAATTACTTTGTTTCTACATAGTTCTTTGCTCCTATGTATTAAGCATCTCTCTGATGATAAAATAAAGTAGGTTATGATTGGTTCTGAATCAAATAATTTTCATTTGATTTTGTTATTAGATTCTTAGTTTTATTTATGCCTTGACTTCAAGTTGATATTTTGAGATCAGTTAAAACACTTCTTAGCCTCAATTTTAAAGACAGATAAAAGCATTTGAAGGAAAAAGATCAGAAGAACAAAATAACCCTTTTTTTTTTTTGGTAAGAACAAAATAACCATTTACCTGAAGCAACAACAGAGCTCTTAAAATTCTGCCACCAAGAGGTATCAAACCCCTTCAGCTGTTCTTACCCCAAAAAAAAAACCCCTTCAGCTGCAAAATCACAGGCCTGGTTGTCATTAATGCAACAGGTTTGCTCAAGTTCATGAGATAAATACTTACTGTATAATTCACCCTCTCTTTTTCTTTTATTTATTTTAATATAGGGCCTTTAATATAATAGTAAGCAATTCTCTTGTTGGGCATTTCAAATGGGTTTTAAATGTTATTACTTTCCTCATTGAAACATTTCTAAGGCTAGTTCTAAAATACATTTTTTGTATGGCAGATTTAGTCTTTTATTTAATTTTTGTTATATTCTTTTGTTTTCTCTTTATTTCAAGTGAATGATGTAAAATTCAATGAGGCCCAATTTTCCTTCACCCTTGTGGGGAGAGAATTTATTCATGTTAGGAGCGGATTAGTGCTGGCATGGAGAGGATTTCTACCAAACTAGCAGAGGCATTAGATAAGAGTCTAGTCTAGTGGATTGGGCTTCTTGGTCATTTGTACAAGTGGCATGGCATTAATGAATCATGTAGAAAGAGGAGAAAAGTTAAATTTCAGATCACCTGCATGTACTCGTATCTTCTATGGAATCTCAGCATCATCGATATAATGTGGGACTCGTCTTTGGAGTGTGGGACTTTTCTTGAGAGTGTGAGACCCACTTAGATATACAGTGATGGAATCCCAATGAAGACACAAGTACATGAAGAATTCGAAAAAATAATGCTAATGATGTGGCAAGTGATTTGATCTTGATAGATAAAGTTATTTATAATGATAGATTATGGGTCTCACCTTCACTTTTGGAATACAAGTTCATATGGTGCGTATATCAATACATTGTTATGTGATCCATGATCCAACTATTGGAATTCATCGGGCATATCAATGGATCCGCATCGTCTCCTCCCAGTCATTCTGGGAGGACAATGGCAACCTTCCTCGGATGGTTGCTACGTGGCTCTCGGTGAATCCGAGACCTACGTCCGAGCCGACATCCCCTGTCGGCTTGGCTTGTCGGCTGAGTGTCGGTTCGGACGTGGGTCTCGAATTCACCGAGAACCACGTGGCAACCATCCGAAGAAGGTTGTCATCCGAAGAAAGATGTCACTATCCTCCCAGACCACTGGGAGGAGAGGATGTGAATCCACATATCAATTGATCAGTATGTATGAATAATACACTCAAATTGTTAGCTCATGGCTGGACAAACCGGACAACGTGAGACGTGCTGCCAGTCACAGCCTCACAGCTCGTAAGAGTCATGAAATTCATGAGATGGTTGTTGAATTTAAAACCATAAGATCATGTGGATTTCTGGGTAGGGTTTAAGAGATTCACAGAATTAAGGCTATAAAGCCTTCCACTGTAGCATTGATTCAAGAAGCACTGGGGACTCTGGGAGTCAAAATTAGTGAATTTTTTTACGCCTTATGATTATCGAGAGATGAGAGGTGGGTGATCATACAAGTCGAAACCATTGATCGGAAAATCTCCTATCTCAATCGCTCTGTCTCGCAACAATTCTATTTAACTTTAAAGATTCAATACTAAAAGGAAATAACAGTAAGCTAATGATAAAACCATTAATAATGAATCCCAAATCAGAAACAATCCATAATATATATATATATATATATATATATATATATATATATATATCTATGAATGTAATGTATAAATAAATCCCCCAAAACAAGTGGGGGGAAATTCTCCAGTCCTCTGTTACAAACAGAGATCTACCTCATCCGATGTACATAAAACCACAAAAACGAATCAGGATGACAGCAACCAACAGGAACGCAGCTTCATGTTCTAGTATAATCTAATGCTTAAAGAGACCCAAGATCAGTGACAAGACGAGAGACGAGCAGAGAACGGCGACGGACACCGGCAATGCAACCCCTGCTCCACTATCCATGGAAGGCGCAGGAGCAGGAGCCTCAACAGCCTCCTGGGCCGAAACCAAAGCAGCTGCAGAGAAGATAACGAAGACGAAAAGCATAACGGTGGCCATGGAAGTGTTGATCTGCGCCATTGAGATCCAAAAGACGGTCTATATAGAGGTTAAAAGAGAAAAAAAAGAAAGAAACCAAGGATGTTCAGGTAATGAAAGAGAGAGAGGAGGTGAAGTGCAGAAGTGGAGAGGAAGGAGAGCAGTTGGGTTTTATAGGGAAGACATGAGGAGGGTATTTCTTTCCTTCTCTGTGAAGGCGTGTGGGCTGACGTTTATGTTGAACAGTTGGCGTTTACCGTATGGTGCTTAAGTAGTTGGCCTACCGTCTGATTATTGTTTGTATTACGTATCTATCTATCGAAGCTGTCGAATTGGCCAAAACGCGGCTTCTACCTTTCCTATCGGTCAATCCACATGCTCTCATTACGGAATTAAAGAGAATCACGAAGAACAAATGCCTGAAATAATGGCTAAATTTATGGAAATAGATCTTCTCCAGTTCCCAAAAGTAGGCAAGATTTATGGAAAAAAATTCAGTACCGATATCCGAGGATTATCCGGTGCCTATATTAATGTACTAGTATAACTTTTTCATGGGGAATAAAAATCTATCCAACATACCAATCCACAGACAAGGGACAAATAAATCTAAAAACCAATAGGATGCGGTTGTGGATTATTGGATCATCTGTACATATATATATTTATACTTTTTTTCCACAGAAAAGTAGATCCATTAGATAAGAATCATGATGAAAGAAATCCTAAAATACAAGTACAAAGAAGTGAACTATATTGCCTTTTAAAACATAGATTTCCCACTTTTATCCAATTGCATAGAGATGTTTCCAAAAATCATGCCCAATTCTCTCCCGCCAGCTAGGGAACAGCTAGGGAAGATTTTTTTTTTTCAAAAATTCTGTGGTCGTCATCCACCGTTTGTTTTTGATATTCTAATAAATGGATATGTGCACACATCATAAAGTTAAACCATGTGATTTCCCCAAGGAACATGAAGAGCATGAAAGGATTATTTTTCGCAAGAGGACTAGCCGACATAAAAGGGCGGCGCCTCGTATACACAAAAATTATACGGTGGGTCAAACTATTTTGGGCCATACGGCGTCGAAATATAACCGTGGAGATCCAACATGACCACTGGAAGGGAGTCGAGGTTTCCGGGGGAATTTTAATTTCATACGTTAAACGCCAAACTGTTCAACGTAGTAAACACGGGCCCACACGCCTTTACGTAGAAGGAAGTACCGTCGTATTGACTCCCCTATAAAACCCCGAGCTCTCTCTTCCCTCTCCTCACTTCACTTCACTTCCCTTCCCTTCCCGTCCCCCTCTTTCTTTCAACGGATCTGTTTTTCAGTACCTCAACAGCTTTGGGTTTTTTCTCTTTAAACTTAATAGAAGAACTTCTTCTGCATTTCAATGGCGCAGATGAACACTTCCATGGCTACCGTAATCCTTTTCGTCTTCGTTATCTTCTCTGCAGTTGCTATGGTTTCGGCTGTTGAGGCTCCAGCTCCTGCGCCTTCCATGGATAATGGAGCAGGGGTTACATTGCCAGTGTCGGTCGCCGTTCTCTGCTCGTCTCTCGTCTTGTCACTGATCTTGGGTCTCTTTAAGCATTAGATTATACAAGAACATGAAGCTGCGTTCCTGTTGGTTGCTGTCATCCTGATTCGTTTTGTGGTTTTATGTACATCGGATGAGGTAGACCTCTGTTTGTAGCAGAGGAGTGGAGAATTTCCCCCCATTGTTTTGGGGGATATATATATATATATATATATATATATATATATATATATATATATATATATATTATGTGGGGATATATATATATATATATATATATATATTATGGATGGTTTCTGATTTCGGATTCATCATTATTAATGGTTTTATCATTGGCTTACTGTTATTTCTTATTAGCCTTCTTCATAAGTCTATTTGCATGAATCTTTGAAGTAGAATAGAATTAGTAAGAGACAACGCGTTTGAGGTAGGAGATTTTCCGGGATCAATGGATTCGACTCTTATGCTCACCTCTCATCTCTCGAAAATCATTATGGAGTTAAAAGGTCAACTAATTTTGGTGTGTGAAGTTTAAAATCTTGTAACCCAGGTATCCAAGGATCCTCCCATATTTTGATATTACTATCAGTTCCAAGCTTCCAAAGCAATCCTTTAATTAAAATATCTCTTCCGTATTTATACTACGCCATGCCCAAGAGGGAGAGTGGCCTAAAGAAGTATGCAGAAAATCTGAATGAAGGAAGTATACAGCCTTAAACATTTGAACCCAGTTTGCATTCGGATTACTAATAACTCGCACAATGTATCTATTTTACCACATTAATGATGATGATATGTGCTCATTTCCACCATTGGATAGAAGGACATGATTAAGAACAAACATGTGACAAATAATCAAATATCTCTTTTGTATCTAACATGAATGCGGTGTTCTAATACTTTAAATATTACCATGCGCTCTCTTAACTTGAATCAATGCGACGGTGGAAGGCTTTATAACCTTCATTCTGTAAATCTCTTAAACCCTGCCCGGAAAATCTACATGATCTTAGGGTTTGAACTTCAACACGTAACTCATGAAATACTGAAATCTTGGTGATGACCATGACTCTTGGTGAGCTGTGGCTGAGTGACTGGGTGCTAAATAAAAATATGTCATGTTGTTCCATTTTTTCTAACAGTGATTTAATGATTGGAGTTCAGTCACCACACATATTCATATATTAATATCCACACAAGTGAACTTCAGTCATTGAATCATGGTTGGACTCCCACCCACAACAAGAGGAGATGATTTGAATCTGTTTATCCAATGTAGTATTGGCAAAAGTTTTAAGGAATAAAACATTCAATTTTTTTAAGAAAAAAATCATCTCATATTGTTGGGTTCGTCACGGCTGGTGCTAAAGTACCAGCCAAAGTTATTGGTTGGCATATCGGGTAAACTTCAGTTGTCACCGCTAGCTAGAGTCTCTTTAACAACAGGATACGATATGATTTCAGATAACTTTCAATTTATAATTTAATCAAATACAACCTTTGTGTGTGACATACATTTCGTATAAGCCCTTGCATGTGTCATTACTAAATATTTCCGTGCACTCTCCTAACTTAGCATGATAAAATGGTTTGGACTAAAAAAACAAGTTAAAAATGAATGGTTCATAATTTTTCTTGTAAATATGGAAAACATTGCATTTCATTATTGCTACATGAATAAGCAGCCCAAAAAAATATTTACCTGAAGCCATTATTCACCAACATAAATTGCAATCATTTGACTCCTTTGATGAATTGTTTTTGGTAAAGTTAGTTAGGGATCTGAACAAACAACCGACAAAGGGAACTCCTTGACAAGAGCACAAGGGTAATGCTAGTGAGGATTTGACCTTCGTAGGTGGACCATATTTATAATGGTAAATATGGTTGGGCATGAGTCGCATAATCCTATGGTCGTGGTCGGCTATGTCCCCCAGTTGGAATGTAAATGGACGATTATACCCCCACTTTGGCAATAGATATGCACCAACGGTGGAGGAAGGACATGACCCGTGCTGGGATGGGACTGACACAGTTTATACCACGGGATAGGGAAGGAACTTAGAACACCGATCAGAGAACGACATGTGTCCCATCCTGGGCAAGATTGGGGAGGCGGCATTTGTAGGTGGTTAGCTGATGCCACCTAACGAACCTCATAAGCGAATTCCCCCAAACAGCAATTACGTGAGATCGATCTGCGGCGATATTGGCAACCTACGGTTGCAAGGGTCTCCACGATCCTTGATTTTAAAGGAGATCTTGGCAGAATCCTACGTCTTCCCCTCAATCAAAAGCCGAAACCTGGTCATTCCTCGCCTCTATAACTAAAGCTTAGAACGTCCGTCAATTCTTGCTCAAGATCCCCTCTCAGGATTTCGTATTTCTTAACTGAGATACGAGTCGAAATAAAAACCCTAAGATCATGTGGATTTCTGACTGGGTGGGGTTTAAGAGATTCACAGAATTAGATTAGGGCTAAAGTTTTCCACCGTCGCATTGATTCAAGAAGCACTGGGACTCTGGGACTCAAAATTAGTCTGACTTTTTTTACGCCTTATCGAGAGATTAGAGGTGACCCCATACGAGTCATGATTCGTTGATCTTCAAAATTTCCTAGCTCAATCTCGTTGTCTCATACCAGTACCAATTCTATTTAAAATAAACGGTTCAATGTAAATAGACTAGTGAAGAATGCTAATAAGAAATAACAGTAAACCAATGATAAAACCATTACTAATAATGAATCCCTACATCATCAGAAACAATCCATAAAATATATCAATATCTATGTATGTATGTAATGTATAAATGAATCCCCCAAAACCACAAAATTCCTCTGCTACAAACTGAGATCTACCTCATCGATTCGATCCGATCCGATCCGATGGACATAAAACTACAAAACGAATCACGATGACAGCAACCAACAAGAACGCAGTAACATCTTCTGGTATAACCTAATGCTTAAAGAGACCGAAGAGTGACAAGACGAGAGACGAGCAGAGAACGCCGACGGACACGGGCAATGTAACCCCTGCTCCTTTATCCATGGAAGGCGCAGGAGCTGGAGCCTCCTGGGCCGAAACCATAGCAGCTGCAGAGAAGATAACGAAGACGAACAGGATTACGGAAGCCATGCAAATGTTGATCTGCGCCATTGAGATGCACAAGAAATCTATAGGATTAAAGAGAAATAACCAAAGCTGTTCAGGTACTGAAAAACAGATCCGTAGAGAGAGGGGAAGTGAGGAGAGGGAATAGAGAGCTTGGGGATTTATAGGGAGTCAAGTCAAGACGACTGTATTTCCTTGTGGGCCCATGTTGAACAGTTGGCGTTTTACCGTAAGAGAGTAAATTACCAGGAAACCTCCACCGTTGATTTCCGTGTTTCTCGATTGACGCAGAAACAATCATGGCAAGATTTATCAAAAAGATATCACCCGAGGGTGGCCCAGATTAGAAAAAGATACCTCCCCACAGGTGAGTGTCAAGTGCCCATCCAACAGTCGAGGATTATTCGGCGTTCATATCAGCGTATCAATATAAAATTATGTCCATAAATTAAAGGAAAATTTTTACTTAATACTTAAATACTTTTGAGAAACATCACTTAATATTCAAGTTTTCTAGAAACATACCATTCAAGTTCTCTAAAAACATCACCTATCATCCAAAATTTTCAAACGTTACCCCACTAACTGACGGAAGAAAATTGAAATTTTATCTAGACACTTATACCCTTCTCAATTTAAATTGAGAAACATCACCTACCACCCATCTTCAGCAACATTCTACCGTATACTAGTTCTTTCTCTGGCAACATAATGTTAAGGTGATTGATCCAAAGATGTTGCCAGACAATCTTGAAAGAAACAGAAGAAATTACAGCCTGAATGGATAAGATTTCTTGCTCTTCGATGTACCCCTCTCAGTGAAAATTTCACCTTCGGTGAACCTGAAGGTACTGCAATAGAAGTGATTCATTCAAGAAATCAAGAAAAAAGAGAGAGAGAGAGAGAGAGGGCACAAGCAAGTAGCCACTCTCATACTTCTTACCAAAAAGAAGAAAAATTTACTTTTTGACAACACGGTGGTTGAGGAACCGAAGCTGACAAAATCATCGGACGAATCAAAGCTCGAATCGGGATCATCAATACCATCGAAAACCTTTGATGGTCAACGACCCAATCGAATTCTCACCGGTGGAGGTGGAGAAGCAATAGGAAACATAAACTTCTCAAGAACTCCAGTCCCCTCTGTTGCCGATATCGTCTATAAGAGCTGATTCTGCTTCGGAGAAACCATTTTTCCTCAAGAAATCCAGGACAGCTTCGACATCCGAGACGGCCATGGTCGTAAAAATTCAAATACAGAGTGAGGGAAGAAAAGAATAAAACTAAAATCCCATCATCATTTATAGAAAGTGAATTTTACCAAAATAAAAATTTACAGAAAGTGAACGAAGATGGTCAAAAGGAGTTCAGGCTTCCATGTTGAGTTAAGGCTTCCAGCAGTCTTCGGCCTGCTTGAAGACCAACCAACAACACCAACCAAACGTTGTTGGTTGGAGCAGAACACAATGAAAGAGAGGTTGAAATAAACACGAAATAACAGAGCCGACAAAAGCCAGGAAGAAGAAAACCCCATTTCGTTGCTGGGTTGGTTCTCGGGATCGTGTGAATAATTTTGGGATTTGAGGTTGCTTTAAGCTTTGGTGGAGTGCTAGGTTTGTTCCGGAATCCCTGGTTTTCTCTTGTTTTTGTTGGGATGTTTGAAAATGTGGGGTTTCATTCTTCTACGGGATTGAAACCTGGAGTTTGTTTTGGGATCTTTTGCCCTTTCATTTTCTTGCTTGTTGATGTGGGACGTTGTTTCTGATTTCACTCTTTGTGTTTATGGGGTTCACTGGTTCACTGGTTCACTGGTTTAGACTATACTAAAATTAGGGTTTGACTGATCAAGTTAATGGTAACAGGAGAACCAGATATTTCTTTGGCTTCTTTTCTCCTTACGTTTTTTTTTCCACCGACTATTGGAGATCTTGATTTTGAAATCGATGAATATGGTGGTGTTGTTGGTGTTTGTGGTGGCAACGGTTGTGTTTTGGGCAAGGCCATAGAAGTAGTTTATGGAGAAGAAAGGTTTGGAAGGACACAAGCTGAGCCACATGAAGAGGGATTGAGATCGTCTCCGTTCAGTCCGTCTAGTCGTGAATGGACGAACTGAAATCAAAGAACACGTCTATCAATACATTGGGGGGCGTGTTTTGTGATTCCAGTCCATCCGATCACGATTAGATAACTGGACGTACTGGAGACGATCTTTTTCCCATGAAGAGAAATATGAGGAAGAAGAAGATGATTTGAGATAGGGTTAAAAAATAACTAAGGTCAAATTCGATTTTTCTCTTTACAATATTAAGGGTATTATTGTCAATCTAAAATTTGTTAACGGTTGTCTTAAGGCTTTGGGTTGCCTTTGGATCTTTTTGATAAATGTTTAAAAATTTTGAATAATAGATAACGTTTTTCAAAATATTTGAGTACTACATGAAAATTTCCTCAATGCTTATGTAATGGATGAGGGAGCGACATTGATGAATTTGACATGTTATAACTCTTTCAATGGTCCACGTGTTAAATCTAATGGTGAGGTCTCAATCACATAATTCATCTTTGGATATGTCTCATGAAGTAAATTAACTATAGAAAATCATTAAATCACCATAGGAATCATCTTTTGATAAGATCCATCATTGATATATATATTATATATATATATATAAATTTTGAACTAGTAGATGTAGAAGATTTTCCATTTTAAATACCATAGGAAATATTTATTTGATAACATCCATAATTGATGTACATTGGGTATATATATATATATATATATATATATATATATATATATATATATATATATATATATATATATATATATATATTATTCTAGAATCTTCCCCAAGGCAATCTATCCAAGTCCCGATCAGATTCGGTGAAACCACTTAAACAAACTACAAAATAGAATAAAATAGAGATAAAATATTTGAGAAGAGGAGGACATGAACAGAAAAAACAATCACAGATTCATTATATTAAAAACATGACCGACAATTGAAATAGGAATTATGACAATCACAATCTCTCTTCTTCTTTTTTTCTTTTTTCTTTTTTTTTTTGTAATTAATCACAAATCTCTAACTAAACATAAAAAAGTGATGACATAGAAAATAATTATTTTTTACCAAAAAAAAAGAAAATAATTATCAGCTATTCTATTTTTTTCTAGTAGAAGGGAAGTACAAGTGATACTAATCCAAACCTAATTCCCGAGATGAAGACGATACTCAATCACAAGTTCACAACACCACCAAACCGGCATCCTTATCTGTTAAGTTAGTCAATACCTCATCAATTTTTTTACTAAAAAAAAAAATCTTATTAAATATGAAAATTTTTATTCTGAGTTATCCTCAAGCTACCCAAGACATTCGCAAAAAAATTCTCTCTCGCCCACCTACCACCTGCCAAGGGCGAGATTTCAGTCGGCCCACCTCCCCATGTATTGATAGACGGGCCGACTGATCCCCAGCCCTTGGATCAGCGGCAGAAACCTCCAGCTGCGGGAGAGGATTTCTTTCCCAAGACATTCTTGCTCTAAGACTTCAAAAGCAATAAGAGACGCAAAACTTGGAAAGAGCACTGGTAGGGGTATAATGACCCAACCACTTAGAGAAGGATACGTGTCAAAACCTGTGTCCAACTTATAAGAAAACGCATGGTCAATCACGTGCAAGCATATAAGACTATCACTTGAGAGGTTTAATTCATCAGGATCTGATCGTGAAGATCTTGGGATAGAAATTAGGGTCCGCCTAGATCACCCACATCATCCAACTACCAAGATCTTTGAGTCATGATCAGAAAACTTTTCAGATATCCACATCCAATGATTATTAGCTCGTCTGTCCGCAACCAATCTCAAGATATCTGGGATTGAGTTGCGGTCTCGGACCAACCTTACTTATCTTCTAGTAACTCCACTCACACGACAGTTTATAGCTCATTCAGTTGGCCGAGGAGTTCGAGGTAAGATAATAATTGCAACAAGATAACATAACATGCCAAATCACTCAAGTGGCAAATCAAAACTTATGCCACTTAATGTCTCTCCTATAAATACTGTACACTCTTAAGGTAAACCATCAAATTGCAATCATTGATTATAATGGTAGGGCATGTGTCCCATCTCCACTTTTGCAGTATAACCCTGAGATGGTTGTGGTCGTTACAATCGGAATTTGAATGAAAATAGACGATTATGCCCCCGCCTCTACTATAGATACGCCATGACCCCGACCTTTTTTAATCAAGAGCCAAGACGTGTTTTAAAAGCATACCATACGGTCGTACCATACTCAACCGTTTAGTACTCATATTGTCATATTAACCTCAAAAATACTGTAAAATACTTTATACTCGAAGGTTTGCCATTTGAAATGTGTTTGATATGAATACTATACGGTATCCGTATTTTAACCTATATCTTCCATGAGTAATGAATTTATTATCCTACATTGTCTAATACTCTTATTATCTTTTACATGTAATTGATGTGAGATTAAAAGCTCACTATTTCCTCATAATTGTTTTTAAATTACTCATTACTTTATTACTAGTAAGAGTGGCAATCTCTCTCTCTCTCTCTCTATATATATATATATATATATATATTCTCATCGTTTTATAATTAGACATATTGCCATTTTTTATGGTACGACATTCAATTTAGTTTTGCTCCCTTTAGAATCCATTCTGCCCCGTTTTACTAATTATGCCGATCAAGAAGGAAGGATATGAGTCCTGCTGAGATTGACACATGAGATTGACGCCTTTATACCACAGCACATGAGATTGACACACTTTATACCACACGTTCATCATCTATTGGTGGATACTATTTATGCACGTGACTACCCTTTTCAAAGGTTTCCAAAACAGAATTTTTGTTTCTCCATTTTTTTTCTCTTAGTTAAGGGAATTAAAAATGAAACTACACGGTGTATCGAAATCGAATCTAATCGCCGAAATCGAACCTAACTATTTAAATCAAAATTATGAAACTGATTATTAAATGATTCGGTTCTAGTTTTAGAAAAAAAATCGTTTTGATTCGATTTTGGTTTTAGAAATAAAACCGTTTAAAACGACTATTCAAAATCATTAAAATCAACTAAACCTTTACTTTAATCCGTTATTGCTAAATGTCTATATTTGTAAAAAAAAAATTATATTTTAATACTTTCTACATGTCATACTTTTAAATGGTAAATCTACTTTTTATATATGATTAGAATTATTTTAATGATTTCCTTGGTTTTTTCTCAACTTTGTTTCTTAACTCTCTTCTTCACCTTACTAGCAACGAAACTATTTAAAAATAGAAAAATCAAAATTGATTAATAATCGATTTTGATAAGTATTTTAAAACCGTTTCATAAATAGTTTAGTTTTGATTTTAATCATTACACACCGTATCAAAATGATCCATAATATATATTAATATCTATGTATGTAATGTATAAATAAATCCCCCATGGGTAAAAATTCTCCACTAGTCTGGTACAAACATAGATCTAAAACCACAAAACACATGATGATGACAGCAACCAACAGGAACGCAGCTTCATGTTCTAAGTATAATCTAATGCTTAAAGAGACCGAAGAGTGACAAGACGAGAGACGAGCAGAGAACGCCGACGGACACTGGCAAGGTAACCCCTGCTCCAGTTTCCATGTTAGGCGCTGGAGCTGGAGCTGGATTCTCCTGGGCCGAAACCATAACGGCAGCTGCAAAGAAGATAACGAAGACGAAAAGGATAACGGTAGCTATGGAAGCGTTGATCTGCGCCATTGAAATCCGGAAGAAATCTATATAGGTTTGAAGAGAAAAAACCAAAGCCGTTCAGGTACTGAAAGTCTGAGAGGGGAGGGGAGGGGAGGGGAGGTGATGTGGGGAAGGAGAGAGCGCTTGGGGTTTTATAGGGAATCATGAGGAGGGTTTTATAGAGCGTGTGGGCCCATGTTTACCGTATGGAACGTAAGTTGTTGGCCTACCGTCCGATTACGTATCTAAGCTGTTGATTTGGCCCACACGCTCTATATATCGGCAATCCGCATGCTCTTATGGCATGGGCTAATTGCGGAATTAAAGGGAATGACGAAGAACAAATGCTTCGGATAAGGTTGCTTATGCATGCAAAATAAAATCTTTCCCCAGCAACAGATGGTGGGAAAAATTTATTGGAAAAAAAGATCTTCTTCGGTATCCAATACTGATTCGACATCTAAGAAGTAACGGATGCGAATGTCTCCTTGTATCTCAAAGGAGGGCGACGCCCCGTCGAATGGTCGATACGTGACTCTCGGGAAAATCCAAGCCCCACGTCCAAGCTAACACCTATTGTCGGCTTAGTTTGTCGGTTGGGTGTCGGCTCGAACTTGGGGCTCGAATTTTTTCGAGAGTCCCGTGTCGGCCATCCAACGAGGGCATCTCCTTCCTCCCTAAAGTACAGGGAGGAGACGATTTGAATCCAGAAATATCTGGCATGTATACCCATATATATCAACTTATTGATAGGAAAAAAAAAAATCACCAATCCAGAGAGGACACGTGTCATCGTTCTGGAAGAGCCAACGAGTGCCACTACATGAGACATAAACGGAAGGGTTGTCTCCCATGATTTCCGGGATAACCGTAGTTTCGCACTAGTTAAGGTGTTAAACGGTTTATAATCGATTTAACGGTCCGGTCCGATCCGATCTAGTCCGATGCGGTGTATAAAAGGATAAAATCAGTCCGAACTGATTAACTAAATGGTGTCAAAATTGAAACCATAATCGATTAGTAATCGATTTCGGTCTACCGATTTTTAAACGACTTTTCATTAATCGATTTTACTTGTGATTTATAAATGGTTTAACGTATCAGTTATTAATCGATTTTTCATAAATAAAAAAAATAAATAAAAAAGTGCATCAAATCAAAGCTAGTGCTCTTCCAAATAATATCAACATTGAACCCATGATTTACATCGACAGGTACACCCTACATACAACATTAAGAATGAGTAATTAGTTATTACAATTTGTTAATCTATTCAACCTAAAAAACTATGCAACTTAAATGACCGAGATCAAAAGCAAAAAATCAACCATAATGACTAATGTAGCCTACCATGCATAATGGCTAATGGGATTATGTTTTCTAGAGTTTTTTTGTTTTGATTTAATGGTTTAGGCTCTTGGGAAATGAGGTTGGGGTATTGAAAAAATAATTTATTAATTGCAGTTGGGTTGGGGTTGGGGTTGGGGTTGGGGTCTTTACTCTTTAGTCTTTTGAAATAATATATTAATAATATAGGGAATGAGTTAACATCTAGAGAATTAACGGTTCATATTCTATTTAGTTTAATTGGTGTCTATTCGGTGTAACCTGCTAGTTTAAACGGTTTAAAACCGAATCGAACCGATTAAGTAAAAGGTGTAATATTTGAAACCAGAACCCAATCGATTATTAAACGGTCTCTTGGTTCCGATTTAAACGGTTTCGGACCAAATGTGGTACCCTTATTCAGATCCACCTTAATCAAGGACGAAGTCTGTGCTTCCCATGCCTCTATTAATAAAGATCAGAACAAAGTAACATGATCGAACTTTATACTCTCACACCCTCTTTCTATCAAATTACTTTGACCCCCTTTCTATAGGAATTCTCATATTCTCTTATACAAAGTTCCATCTGCTTGTTCCGGTTCTGACTTGAGGATCGGAGTGGCAACTGGTTTCCAAACCCATTCCACTACGACTTACCTTGTTTCTATCTTGACAGTTGTGACCCACCAGAATCTCCGAACAATAACCAACAGTTACACCCGTATAGTAATTATGTAATGGGAGGGGGATTAGGTGCATGGCCCATTCACTTGCACCGGGCCAATGAGAATGCATATAAGGAGGAAGATTTTGTAGGTTCTCTATAGAAGAAAACAGTTTCAGTAACTGTTTCAGATTATGCTCTAATCTGGTTTGTTGATGTTTGTTCTTCTTTCCTGTAATTTTTGTAAGAATTTTTAATACAAGTTAGGGTTATTCCCATGGGATTTCCCATGAACCCTAACGAATCCACCACACAGATAACTAGAATACAATGGAAAATAAAAGAGATGATAGAACACATACCATTTGTTGTATATTGATTTCCGACCGTTTCCTGCACCTTGAATGCTTCGATTAGAGTCTTCTACAGCCTCGTTGGGATCCCTTTTGCCTCTGTGCGTATGGGAGCAACAGAGAGATAAAAAACCCATGGCTGCAGGGACCCTAACCATTGTATTTATAATACAATCCCTAACCCGGAAACATTTTCACAGTGGACCGGGTTAGTAGTCTCTAACCAGTGACGAACCAGACCTGAACCGGTCAAACCAGTAATTGAACTCCCACTTAACAACTGGTTAGGTAATTGATCAAGCCCACACATCAGGAATCTAACAATCTCCCACTTGGGCTAGATTAATTACAAAACCACCGTCGAAAAGTGTGGCCATGGAATCCTATTACATAATAAACCGTCATCAAATTTTGATCCATTCATCAAGCCTACCAATGTCGAGCAACAGCGAAAAATACTCCAACATATCTAGTGTACTACCTTCTGTCAGCTACATACAAGGGTCTACTTAATGATATGAATCGCCTAGAGACATGTATACATGAAAATATTATTTCATGTGGGTCCAGATCGAATAACCTTCGATCTAATTGCCTTGATAAAACCTCAGAGGCAATAAACCTTCATATTGACCGTAGCAAACCGTCACATACCCTTTCGGTTAATATTGTACTAATTGCCTTGATAAAATCTCAGAGACAATAAACCTTGATATTGACCGTAGCAAACCGACACATTCCCTTTTGGTCAATATCGTACTTTAGCACACCGCCGTGAACTATGGCTAAATACCGCCCCGTTCATTTGGCTTAATACCGCCTTGTTCATTTGGCTAAATACCGTCTTTGTCAATGACATGTCAATGAATATGCAACATAGCAATAAATGAATGCTGAAATAAAAATAACCATGGTAATAAATATCTGTGCCAAAACCATTGGCAATGTAAATAAACATAATGAACTAAATCATTATCAAAGTAAGAAAAATCTCCCACTAACCAACCACATTTAATGAATTAACCATTTCTATATTAAACATACAGTCCCTTGAAGACTCCCCTTGACAAAACCTTCGTCAGAGAATCTACAATCAAGTGTTTAACGAATGTGCTCTACAATGATATAAATTATTTGACCTTTTTCTCTCACCTAAAGAGATTTGAAATCCGATTTCTATTATACTTTGAATTACTAGATTTCACATTATTATTTGAGAACAACACAGCCAAACCGCTGTCACAATACATCTCAATAGGCCTAAGTTAAACTTACAACCTTCCAGGTCTGAAAGATAACTCTTCAACCAGATATGCTACTTATTAGTTTCACATATAGTTATAAAATTTACCTTATCAAGAGGGTGATGCATGGATAAATTTCTTTACATTTTTCCTCAAATGATACATCTACCATCATAACAATAAATCAGAGATGTGATTCATGCCACCAATGCAATCACCAAACACTACATCACAATAGCCAAGAGTGTTACTACTGCCACAAATGAGTGGATAATCTTTGGTCCTTTGCAAGTACCGCATGACCTTTATATTCTCGTTGTTTAGTGAGCTATACCAGTATCCAACTAAAAATGTTTCAATACACTCTAAACAAAGGCTATGTGAGAATAAATATAATCTTGAGCATACACCAAGCTCTGTACTTTAGATGCTCTCTTTGAACATCATTTCTTAAACATAACTCTGTCAATTTGTCTCATTTACTGATTTAAGCATATGCAACTTAACTGTTATGCATGTACATTAAATCATTCAAGAACATGAATAATGTATACCCTTTGAGACAAACCCAGAGTTTCATTTTTTCTGTCACGAGGAAACTCAATGTCAAGTACAAAGGTACTTACTCACACATTCTTCATCTCGAATTTATCAAACATTGAAACTATGGTTTCAACAGGTAAACCATGTCACTGCTGGTCAGTGATTAACCATCAACATATATGACTAGGAAACGAATCCTCTCCCACTGACCTCTATATATATACATAATGATCAATGATAATTTCAACAAAGTGTTAAGAAGATACAAATCTGTCAAACTTCAGGTAAAACTTTAGGTACTACTACCTGGATGCTTGCTTAATCCACATATTAACTTTATAAGTCTACAAAATAGATTTTTTTTCCTTTACCTCAAAACCTTCTGGGTAAAGCCTATAAACACCTTCTTTCAGATTTGTTTTGATCAAAACGATCTTTACATCTATCTGATGCAACTCCAAAATAAAATGCATAACTAAGACCTCAAAGATTTGAAGTCTATATTTTTCATTCTCTTTGTGTGATTCTTTTTCATTCTCTTTGTGTGATTCCACTTCGCTACAAGTTTTACTTGGTAACAATCAATTCTCCCACTGAAATCATACATTTTCTTACATATCCATTTGAGCCTATGAGTACACCGCTCATGACAAGAGCATAAAATCAGCATAAAATCTCAAATCTCATTGATGTTCATAAATAACGATACATCAATTATGACTGGTAACCATTCAAAAACAATTTCATTATTGACAACTTGCTTAAAACTATTGAGATCTTTATCTTGTCTAATGCCAAAATATCTATTTTGAGGTATAACTTGTGATGAAATCACAGATCTACATGGTCAATTATATCTCCTCATTGCCATATCTAGCTCTGGTATTTTGGCTATGCATCAACCTGAATGAAGATAATTTCAACAATTATCTCATTACACTCTGATAATACTTTTGATACCTCAACTAATTGTTCCACAACAATTTCCATGTGATTTCATTAAACTTATATTTCTTTGATGTGACTGCTAACCAACATCACCAATGAATCTTGTTGAATCCTTTAGATATTAGAGGATATCCCAAAAATGATAACTCAATGTCCTAAAATAATCATTCTCCCACGAGTGTTATGAAAATACGTTACTTTTACAGTTCCAATCAAGAAGATAACTTGAACTGAAAACAACTTACATGACACCCTATTAATACTATAGGCTGCAGAATTGATCACTCTAAATGAGCTAATACACTCTCGAGTTATCTTGATCACATCTATTTGTCACTCTTTTGTTATTGAGTCTCATCCACATGATGCTAAGTTATAAGTTTTAGCACTTGTAAACATTTGGTTAAAATTATTGGGAGTATATCAATATCACCCAATCTACCTTAACAATTTACATTCTCCTTCAGATCCAACAGTCTTTAATCTTTTAATAAAAAATATTTTCCCTTTAAACATCCTTACAAGTAAACAAGTCATTAACTTTAGGGGTTTCCAGAATTCTATTCTTTACAACCTTTTTACAGTCTTTCATTAGATAAGAGTCCTAAATGTCTATGCTAAGGACGGAATTAGGATATACTGTCTAACTTCTATAGTCAAGTAAACTATAGAGAGTAAATAAAGGTTTTTGCTACTTTTAATAGGCTTGGATTACTTCTATTACTTAAGTCTACAATCTCCATTACCTTCTTACTCGAAAGTTTCATGATCCTACTTTTCTTCCAGTTATAACCTTTTCCACATGTTTCTTCTGAGTTCCTGTAGTTTCATAAAATCATTTTTCTTGTCAGAAGTTTCTTACTGTTCCTTGAAAATTTGTTTTTCTTTCTATAAGACCCTACATTTCACTTACTGCATTTGTCAGAGTATGGCTCACACATCATGACATTTGCATTCCTTCCTTTATCTTTTCTTTGAACTTTATTCCTTAGTGTAAAGGAAATCAATTCATCTTCTGTCCACTGGGTTTATGGGTCACCAGGATCTAACTTTGTAGTTCAGGTGAGGAAGTGAAAGTCAAGTGAATCATCTATAATATTCCAATGAGTTACCTACAGAGATTCACATATCTTAGAGCTTATTAGTGATGGCTAATAGCTCTAACCTGTGTTTCCTCACACACCATTACCATCCTATACCATCAAAACTGGTACAGACAACCTTGAGAATACAACATCTCTCCACCCATTTTAAAGACCAAAATTTCTTTGGATTTCACTCTGAACATCTATTTTCAATGTTCCTTATTTAAATTTTCTTTTACCTGATCTTAAGGATTGAATATTCCTAAAGATCAAAATAGAATCTCTGCTGAGTACTAGGTTAAACATTCCTAGACTAGCTTTCACTTTTTCATGCCAATTCATAGAACTGGCCCGCCATAACAGGCATCATGAGGTGTTTGATCATTATATGTTCTCTAATATGTGTGATATAATGCAAACATACACACAAGATAATTTAAACTTACAATATATATGCAAGTCCATTTTCTTTGAAGAGTCAACCGAAACTACACCCTCATCCTTTTGGGACAAGAGCGCACTGGTCCTCTTACTATCTGTGTAGAGTCAATCGAAACTACACCCTTATCCTTTGGGACAAGAGCGCATTGGTCCTCTTATTATCTATGTAGAGTCAACCGAAACTACACCTTTATCCTTTGGGACAAGAGCGCACTGGTCCTACTATCTGTGCATAACCTACGAAGGGATAATGACTCTCAAAATTCTACCACCTTTGGGTGTATGAAACTCCTAAAGTCAAGATCCTTCATCCATGTGCATGAGTTTAAATGATCTTAAACACTGCCACCTTTGGGTGGACAATGTCGCTCTTTGCTGCTTCCACAAAAGTGAAAATCTTGATAATGTCACATTTAAGTGAGCACTATCCTTCTTTGTTGTGTCTATAAATGCATAAGTTCTAGATTTGAGCATATCATGATAGAACTGAGCTTGCCACTTTAGTGGTCCCACCCAATTCTTACACAATATGTACAAATCATAATTTGAATAAACTAGGACAATGTCACTCTTAGGTGAACACTTTCATTCTTTAAAGCATTTACAAACACAGTCGCTTAAATTTGAATACATCATGACAAAACAAGGTATACCACTTTGGTGGGATCCACCAAGTTCCACCATGATATGAACAAATTCTAAAATGCAGCTCTAGTGGGATATATATAACCATGAATATTTTCAAAATCAACTTTATAAGTCTAAACATTCAAATAAACATGCAGTTTAGCTCAACAATCATTATGATACAAGAATATTGAGAAAAATCTGCAGAAACACTGCAAATCGAGCTTCAAAAGAGCATTAAATAGGAAAAATACTATTTTCAATGTATCAAAATGTAATAATATCTATTCCAGATTGAAGAGCATTGAAAACCAAGTCCAACGGAACAAACCGGAGGTCAATCCGACCTTCCTAGCTCCCACAAATCCAGTTTAAAGTCGGATTGTTAATGCAGTCAAAAAAAACTGCAAGGCAAACAGGCTTTAAAAGTCTGGACCGGTACGAACCGCAACCAGAACAGAACCGACCGGTCTGACCAAAACCAAACCGGTTCCGGTTCGACCAAGTGTACATCCGGGCCAGATCCCCGGGTTTTCGGTTCAGTCTCGGGTCATAAATCAGAGTTTCCGGATCAACCCATCGGGCCATGAACCCGGGTTTTCGGGGCCGGGCTGGGTCTGCCAGGTCGGGCTGGCTTGGGTTGGGCCAGCCCTGGCTGGGTCTGACTGTATCGATCCGAAAAAGTTTTGAAAGGTTTTAAACTTTGACAGTCATCGTAAAAAATTATGGAGAAAAAACTCTCCCTTTTTTCAATTCAATCACTTCTACCATTCCTTACCTATGATCCTAGCTCAGGTGAGTGGCTCGATACCAATTGTAAGAATTTTTAATGCAAATTAGGGTTATTTCCATGGGATTTCCCATGAACCCTAACGAATCCACCACACAGATAACTAGAATACAATGGGAAATAAAAGAGATGATAGAACACATACCATTTGCTGTAGATTGATTTTCGACCGTTTCCTGCACCTTGAATGCTTCGATTAGAGTCTTCTACAGCCTTGTTGGGATCCCTTTTGCCTCTGTGCGTATGGGAGCAAGAGAGAGATAAAAAACCCATGGGCGCAAGGACCCTAACCATTGTATTTATAATACAATCCCTAACCCAGAACCATTCCCACGGTGGACCGGGTTAGTAGTCTCTAACCGATGACGAACCGGACTG